>VZRX01001285.1:136216-176858 GCA_013398075.1 Notiomystis cincta
ACAGGGTTGTTACCCTGCTTCTCTTCCATGCACAGGCTGTAGTACTGTAGTACTGTTTTTTTCCACTGCTATGCTCCTCTCTCCCCCTCCCCCTGGCTCACTGGTACTGCAGAGAAAGCCAATAGATGTACTCAATATGTGTTTTACCAGGTTGCCATTAGCATCCCCTTGGCACGCTCAGCTGTAATGATTCCCAGGCACTGTGCACCGCGTTCCGTTTTTAGACCCACCACTTTCTCTGTAAAGCCATGACTGCAGTGCTGGCCTTGCAACTTGTGGAACTTCAGAGTAAAAAGCAGCCCCCAAAGTGCTGAAAGGGCAGTGAGGCTTCTGGGAAGGTAGATAACTCCACAAGCTATGTTATCTTTTAACACTGCTGCCAGATTAACAAAGATGGCAAAGTTCAGGCAATCTGAGCTGGCAGTAAATTATTATTGCTCTTTTTAGACCTGCTGAAGAGAAATAGGGCCAGCCTGTAAAATGTCACACTGCATACAATTCAACAGCTACATTTCTGCCTAATTTTGGACTTCAATATTTCTAATCCCCATGTTTGTTTGCAACTGATTTTTCCTCCACAGTTTCCTCTTGCAGCTATATTGCATATGAAATACTTTTTCAGACCAGGAAGTGAGGTGTGAAAAATCCCAATTTGTGAAAAAAAGGCCATCACATTATGGGCTAATTATAAGTGCTCAGAATTAAACTACTTTCTATTATGAAGGTAAAATAGACTCTATATACTGATAATAAATATAAACCCCTACACACCCCTCACAGTGCACCTACTCCTCAGATGTACACCTCCAAATGAGCTACATACCTTATAATAACACCAAAGAGTCTAAACCAGTGCCAATTGGTTATCTATTTTTGGAAAGATATCAATATTTTCAAAGTGCAAAGCACATGCAGATCATCAATCATTAGCAGTGATGTAAAAATACCAACATCAATATCAGACTAGAGGTGACAGGGAATGCAGATGGAAAACAGTACAATGACAGGCTAATTCAGTGCATTTACAATTTTTCTAGATACAAACATCTCACAATTGGTTAATATGCTGTTAACCCTCCCCCCTCCTACTGGCCTTCAAAATTCAAACCTGATTCAAATCACCTACAGCATAATAAAAGAAGATGTTAATTATAAAAACAGCAAGCCTCCCCCAAACTCTTGGTTATATTTAAAATTAGATACTCACCTCTCTAACAAATAAATTTTCTGCTTTTTGTTCTGCATCTTCGGGTACAGAAGGATACAGTGTCCTGATTTCCAGTGAAATTGTGTCTATCTGACAATAAAAAAAAAAAAAAAAGGCAGTTTAGTCAAAGCCAAAGGGAACAGCAGTTTTGTCTCAGGAAGAGGTTAAGAACCTTGTTATCATGGCCTGCATTTTTCAGTTTGTCGTGCAGCCAACACACATGCATACCAACAACTGCAACCCAGCTCCTGCCCACACACACTATTCAATACTATCAGCTAAGGCATTAATTACAAACAAGAACAGTGTTCAGAGTAGATTTCTGGGAATAAAACTGTTCCAAGCAAAGTTCCTTCAGTCTCTGAGGTTTCTGATAAAAAAAAGTCAAGTCTTCCTTACATCCTCTCCCAGAAATATACGCCAAATCCAACAGTGATACTTGCTTCCTCCACTTCCCTTCTCCACCTCCTGCCTTTTTGGTGAGGAATGTGGAGACAGAACTGAAAGCTTTGACCCTTTTGCAAGGAGAAGAGAGGAGCAGAGTCCCCCCAGGAAGCTGCAGAAGGGGTGCCACAGGACAGCTTGATGGCTGGAAAGGAGGAGAACCAGGCAGCAGCTTCTTGGAGGGACATGGCCACCTGCGGGCACGGGCTGCAGGACAGGGCTGAGGGGACTCCTGGCACTCCCTGCATCCTCTTCAGCCTCCACAGCCTGCACAAACCAGGCCCTGCCTCTGAAAGCAGCTGCTGGCTGGGCTGTCCTGTCAGGCCCCAGAGCAGGAAACCACAAAGAGAAGTGGATTTCCCGAGGTTCTGCACCAGGAGCAGAGCTTCCCTGAGCTCCCAGCTGGAGGCCAGGGCTGCCAGCAGCGCCCGTGTGACCCAGGGCCCCTGTGCCGGGCTTGGCCAAGGCAGCCACTTCCAGAGGGCTCACAAGAGAAGCTTTGGGGGATTTTCAACTAACCTACACATCTGTCCACTCATTTTCTCTGCCATGACAGGAGGAAACAAACCAAAATCCAACTCCAGCAGCCCCGAGTGTGCTCAGTTACAATGGAGTAACTCTGTCATTCAAGACAGCAAAGGACTGAAACCCAGACAAATCTGGCCTCCCAAACACATTTTCTTTTCCATTACAGAAAGGCCCACAATTTCCCAAGGATGTCTATGGCATACAACTGGTTTAGTATGAAGAATCCCTATGCACTAATACCATGAAGTAGCTTGCACTACCTACTGTGTCCCTGGAGGCTCTCCTCCGTATCCTCACCCTCAGACTACAAGGTGATGGTTTTTCTCTATAAATTGAAACACCCAAACTCTACATGATGAGTGCCTGGATATTATTGACTACATTTTTCCTTACAGTTTACATGAACCACTCTGATTTCCCCCATCACTTTCCATGTGAGTAGCTATGAAAGAAAGGCACATACCACTCAGGCAGAAACATTGTGGGATTCCCCAAACTTTTTCTGTTTCATCTGGAGAGCTCAGCATACAACACGATTAAACCACGGCTCAGACAAAAAATGATGGTGGCCTCATAGACACCAGAAAGTGAAAAACAGCCCCATTGTTCTGACAAACTGAGCACAGTTTCCTAAAATGTGGGTTCCTGAGCTCTACCCAGCTGTGTCATCAATGCCTGCATGAAGTGATTTATACAGTCATTGAGTCTATGAGTAAAAGAGACAGAAGATGGAGAAGTATGAATTTTCAGGCCATGTTTAGTAATAGATGTCTGAACTCTTGGTTGCTTAGGGACTTCCCTGCAGTACCCACAGTCTCTGAAATGCACCTCATTGGTTTTATTTCCCACATATATGACATTTTAAGCAGTCATGAGAAGACATAATCCCTGAGTACAGCTGGAAGGCCTGGGCTGCCCCTGTGGCCCACGATATGGAGCTCTTCCCAGGGCTGGGCCCTGCAGCCACAAAGCCCCCTCCTCCCAGCACACACAGCACTGCTGAAGAGCCACTGCTCTTCCCAGACTGAGGCAGAGTGGGAGGCCACTAGAGAAGAGATGCAAGGCATCCTATACCTCACACTGACCCTGTCACAATGGGGAATAAGCTTCAGAGAGGCCAACATCCTGTTCTGCTTGCCCACAGCAAAACTTTCCTTCTCCATGTGTTGCACAGAAAGTAGTGCCCAGTAGCTTGTTTTATAGGTAAGATATACAGCAAGACACTTTTTTTTGCCTAATACACTTGTCAAGTGATATGAGCACACTGACTGAGATAGCTAATATTTGTTTTAGTGGGGCCACTGTGCTTCCCTCTCCTTACACAGCCTGTTAAAAATACTGTAGCTGAACAAGACAGGTAACTCAAGCCCACTGTTCTGCCTGTCCTTCTAAACTTGAAAGAAAGAAACACAGCCCTGAAAACCTGAGAAATCAAGCAACAGTGGGCTTGTTGCCTTTGTAGACTTTGACAAAGAATATCACAGGTTTATTTACAAAGAATTGGGACGTGGAAAATGTTGTATATTGTTATATTGAAACTTGTGCTAAAAACTACAAAGCACTTCCCTTCTGAGAACTAGTTATGTTTAACCACTTAGCTGCAAAAGCTTGGCCACAAAGACACTTCCTGTTCATAGCTGATTACTTTAAAATTTAAATACTCTTAAAGGCTGATCAGGCATGGCATTATTCACCAAAACTGCTCTTTTAGAAAAGAACTAAATTTCAACAACAGAATATGTGCTTCTGAAACAGTCATCCAAAAAATCAGAGATTTTATTTAGAGAATTCAGTATTTATAAATGTGCTGTGAATTCAGACTAATTTTCCAATGTTTAGGCAATCATGGCAATTGTCTGTTCAAGCCAGAGGCCAATTACCCTCTCATTTGTGCATGTAAACTGTGGTAATCAAATAATGCAGGTATCAGCCTAAAGCATTCAAGTCTATAATTATTCTGAATTATTTTACATTTATTTTATATAAATATCTTATATCCAACCATGATTTCTGGCACTGCCACGCTGTCTCATTTGCATAAGCTGTTGGCCTCAGGTGTTGGATGAGTTATAAGGTACAATTTCACTAAGCACCTTCTCTTGCCACGTTCACCTTCCACAGTGAGACACAGAAGTTAATACTGCTCCTTATCAAACAGTGATTAGAAATAATGTTTTCAGGCAGTGACTGTTTCCCAGTGACATGGTGAATTTAGCACTTGAAAATGGAGTTCAAACTCCATTAGCCATTTCAAACCTTTTCAGTCTGAATCTATTCTGAACAGGTTTTAGTTTGAAAGTACGTTAACAGTGGTTAAATCTTTAGAGGGATGCATCAACAACAATGATATTTACTTCCTGCAAAGGCCACCCTTCAGAGAGACCTAACCACACACAGGCTGACATGCTCCTCCCTGGTAGTGCTTAAATTCAGGCTCTCTAAAGAAAAGCTGCTCAGCCCCACTTTCATCCAAGGAAACAGATTTACTTAATGTTACCAAATCCTGCAATGACTTAGTTCATCAAATTAAAAAGCAGCCTAAGATGCAACTGTACTGTACAAATACCACAGTGCAGAGGCTGTTGTGGTACAGGGCTCCCTGACAGGCTGTGCAGTCCCAGCACAGACCTCACCACCTGTGTGGGGACAGAGAGAAAGGAAAGCAGGAACAGAGCACATTTAAAGGACAGATTTTGCTCCATCACTCCCTGAATCACATTCAGTGTGAGAGGTTATGCTTTGCCCACAGCTTGCTTTGCTGCCTGCATTAGCTCTCTCTACTTAAACAGTTGCAGTGCATCCCTAGGCATCCAGATACCTCTCACTGTCCTGCTCCTGCCAGCCCATGCATGTTAAGGATACTCATAACCCCATTAGTCATGAGAGTAATGGACTCAATGAAATTTTCAATGCTCCTCTAAGAATGAGCAGATACTCCTTGTCACATGGGAAAGTGGGAGCTAAGTCATGTGGTATTTGAAATAATTCATGATTTCACCACTGTAACTCTTCTGATCTTAGAAGTAACAGTCAGGTTTCCAGGGGTTTTTCCAAGGAGGCTCCAAGGCCTGCACTTCAGCTGCCCCTATGGCACATGTTTCATGTGAAGAGGCAGTGTCCTTGATGATTCTTGATCCCTCCCCTCATAGATGCATCTGGTTCTGTTATGAACTTCTGTATCCAAATGAACAACTTATTCCCTGCACAGCATCTAGAAAGCAGAAGTTTCCCAGCCTGAAAAATAGGGAGATTTGGCTTTTGTTCAGAGCTGAAAAAATAGAATCCTGGAAACAATCACACCTGCAGTGATGGCAAGTACAGTAATTGCACAACTCAGCCCCTCTTCTTCTAAGGCCTCTGTGATGCTTGGAGGCAACAGGGCTCCCAGGTGGGCTTTCAGAAGCCCAAAGAGTCAGGAGCACATCAGACTGAACTTTAATAGGTTTTGCATTATGCAGGCAAGTTTTGCCATCTTACACCCGCCCTAAATTTAGGCAATGAATTATTGCTTCTATTGCAGGTTCAAAACCAGGAACTCAGCCATATTTACACAAATAGTTTTAAAAAGTCTGAGTTCCTCTTTTCAAACAGATTTAGGAAAGTCATACATGAGAAGGAGGAACAAATTTTCATGAGCCAGAGAGTTTAACATGTTTTATACCATATGATATTTAAGCGACTATTAAATAATTTCATCTGCCTTTTCAAAACAACTTGTATTTACCAACATACCATTAATATATATTTAGTTACTAAACCTCCACACAAGCAAAGCTATTGCAAAGGAGTGCTGAGCCTGTCACCACTAAAGAAGAGCAGCAGAGATTTTAAGCAAGACTTCAGATCCTGGAGAGATTTAAAAAGAGGCTTCTGGGTGTTCAGTGAATTTCCAAAGGATGAGAGAAAAGAGAAAAAATTACTTATGAAAAGATAGAGCAAGTATTTTGTTTGGATAGTGCTTAGGAGCAGAAGTACAGATGTATGACAACAAATCCGGGCAACATTAAGATGTCAAAGGTTAAAGGTGGGAGTGAGACCAACTTGAAGGAAGGTGTAGCACTTCCTTCATGGCCTCTTTTTGAGCAAACACACGGTGGAAAAGTGAGAAATAGGAATCCCAGGCAGCAGCACTTCCAGTTGTCAAGGAGGGTGTGGCCAGTTTTGGGGAACAGAAGGTGAAGGAAGCACAGCAACCCAATGGTGAGGATGCAAAACTACCAGGATCATCATTAAGTTTGCCTTTTTATAAGCACAAGAGGAAGCCCATCAATTCCCTCTTACTACCATCAAGAAGTACAGTGTAGGCTCTGTACTGATGTATTGCAGCAGAAATTTCCACTGACCATTATTTCACAGCACAGCAGCAGAAGGGAAATTAGTTCACAGGATCCAGAAAGAGGTGAAAAATGAAGCTGAGCTGATATGCTTTGTGTGAAATGGAAAATGGACTTTGGGCAGGCAAATGAATTACAAGGAAGGAATTGCTAGGAAAACAAGAAGTGGAACTGATGTGAATCAATTATTTTTTATTTTTAAGGGATTATTCAGCATGGTTACAAAAGAAGTGAAGCATCTTTTCCCCAGCAGGAATAAAACCAGAGAAGGCCTCTATAATGTATACATCTTGTACTCTTCTCTGGAGATGCAGGGGAATGGAGGAATACAGTCTGTCAAGCTCAGATTGATGTAAAGAATTCTCTGCTGTTTCCACAGATTTCAGATAAGATGTTAGAAATGACAGGCAGAAATTTTGTGAGAATAATAACATTCTCTTTGAATGCAAGTCAAACAGAGAAACAATTCTGAGATGAAACAGCAGCTACAATAATTCACCCATATCTGACACATGTGGTGAACACAATAGATACAAAAATGGGAAATCATTATTAAAAGCAGGGTTTTCTCCTATGTTCACTACTTCAACCAAGTCTTTTGGTTGGGGTTTCACTCTGAAGAGATTTTGCCCATAGGATGTGCTCACCCACAGGCCCAAACTGGGGCTGTATCAACACTGAGACATGAAGTCTGCAGCAAGTGTAATCATTAGGAGTTAAACAGGGCCAGCCACCATTTTCTCAGGCATTATCACATTAAATCCCACTCAGAGCCAGCCTGGGCACCTCCTAATTCAGTCAGATGTGGATCTACTCAAATGGCTGGCCCAGACTTCTGTGCACAGGTGATATTTCAGCAGGAAGGAGCAGGATTATAAATAGATACTCTGGAAAACCTGCCTGGGATGGAAGCCATGCAGTCCTGTCTGGTGACATAGGCTCTTGTCACTGACTTCAACAGGAGATAATAAAGATGAGAGAGGTTTATTTGCAAGGATATAGGCCCTACCTACCATTGCCTTTGCTCTTCTGTGAGTACAGACCATCTCTACCATGCAAGTACCTCTCTCATCTGTCTTAATCTCTTTTTTTCTTATAATATTTTGAATTTAAACAGATAATGCAAAATAGTTGCAAAGCATAACACAGAGGAAATGAAACAGAAGTAGTACTAAAATCCAGGTAACAAGTGCTCGAAATAAAATGAAAATAAGGATATGAAAATATGCTTGATAGACAGAGGTCCTCAGCAGTAGGACAAAATTCTTCTTTCACTGAGAAGGTTTGCTCCATGGACTTGAGCTCAGTTATTGTAAATGAAAGGGCTCAAGGGCCTTGTGACAGCACATAGTATGTCTAGTCAGCTTTGCAATGCTAAGTTTCAATTTCATAAATTGACAAATGTGCAAAGTGGATAAAGGAATTAACAATAATGAGGAAATCTATTCTGTTTAGCTTCTCTCAATCCCATGAGCACATTAACTCAGTTAATGCCACCAAGGAAATAGAGCCATTTAGTAAAACAAAGCAGTCGATTAGATTAAGCTGCCCTCCTAGGACAGTAGCAGTGCCATGAGCTGATGGGAAGGGCCCTCACAGAGCAGTAACATTTGGTCACAAATTGAAATGTCTTTCCATTAGAGAATGCCTATTCATCAAAACCTAAATATTTTACAAAGATGGGGTGATTTTGCAGAAGGTGCTGTTCAGTCTGGCAATGCACTTGCCCAGCCACCCTTCTGACCACCCCAGCACTGCCACGGGAGAGCTGCCCTGGGCCCCTAGGCTCTCAGTGTCTTTGCAGTTTGCCAGGACAAGCAATGGGGAACCCAGGATGAGGTCAGGCAGCTTCATGGCTGTGGGCTCAGGGATCCACTGACCCCCAGTGTCCCACCATGAGAGCTTTCCTCAGCATCAGAGACTCCACCTAACAGAACAGAGTCAGAAGTTACAGATTAAATTAGACTAAATTAGACTATAATATTAGGGAGAGATTCTAGGACTGGCCGAACTACCACTGTGCTGAGCAAATGGACAAGTACACATCATAGAATAACATGTCTAGTGAGTTCCTGAAATGTATCTGGGAACAACCAGGGCTTTGAGCTTTATCTAATTCTGAGCAGTAAAGTCATGCATATATAAGTGTTAGAGGAAAAAAACAAAACCCCAAAGACCATTGCATTTGGTGGGAGGGAAGTATGGCATTATGCATCAGTTAAGAAAATCTTAGAGAGTCCTTGGAAAACTTCTGGCTCCCCCTCTAGCAATGGAGATTAAATCAATAAACAAAACAAACCTAAGAAAAGGACTAACATATATTTGCCTTGTACTTACTGAAAAGTCATCATCGGGGAATAATATCAGATCCTTAAACTGGCTGTCCCCAATATTTTTTTCAATCTCTGTGATAACAGCTTCATAATCCAAAGGCTCCAAGAGTTTGGGTTTTTCCTGCTGTGGAAAAAAAGAAAATATCAGGTGATCTCTCTACACAAAAATTTGCTTTCCTCCCCCTTCATAAACTGAGATTTGCTGCACTTTTGTTTTTGTACCAACGTATGAATGACTTCTCCCCTTATTCCATTCTGCCCAGCTTGTTGCATCTGAGCTCATGCATAAGAGTGAAGTGAGGAAGTTGGGCCTCTTGTAACAGCCACTCTCCATCTCAAAACTCCAGAGCAATCTGTCAGCTCATTATGGAGACCAAAACCACCACCTTAATTTACCTGGAATTCTCAGAAATTCTCTCTCTATTTCTCCAAAAATACATCAAGAAAATTGATGGACATAATTTGAACTGAATGTAGATAGGACTTTGAGCTCTTATGTTTCAGAATAAGAAATCCACTTATTTCTTCACTGTCTTACACAGTCCCACCTTTTGAACTGCTGGCAGCTTGTGAAAGCCACCATAGTGGTAATAATCCAAGATTATTCTCCTGGGATAAACTATCTGGAATCCATCTCCTTGGCTTCTCTTGTCAGAAAGAAGGACTAGTATCATCATAGCAGTACTAGTATTGCCCGAAACAGCAGTAAAGTAAGAAACCACCACAGGAAAAAGAGTCACATTGTCTTGAAATACAACCCAAAAATAGAAAAAGAGAAGCCTGTCTGACATGCTAGAAAACATTAAACAAATGAAGAGTCATGTACTAGAGTGAGAACATTTGCTCAATTCAAAGATGTAAGCATCAGGGAGAGTGAATGAGAAAGGGCAAGAGAACTGCCAGAAGGGATTGAAAAGAAAGTGATGAAAGAAAAAAAGGACACTAGTGGAAAGCAAATGCAGAAATATTTACTCTCTCAGTCTGATTCAAAAGTCGACAGTAGACAAGTAGTATTTTATCCATTGTTCTTTCATTGGGCTATCCAGAATTATATAAAGTTTCCCTCTGTCTTCCCTAAATCAAAACCAAGGTGTATTGAAAAAATAAGCTTTGACATCTACACAGAATGAATTTCTCAATGAGATTGTCCATCATATATGATTTTACCTATCTCATTCACGTATGGTCCATTATACATACAATGTTTCAAATGTAGTAGTCCCTCACCCTTTTGAGTTCATCCTATAAAGTTCTTGTTTATTCTGTAATCACAGTCACCTCAAGATTTCTTATGAACACTGTTTCCCTTCTATACCAAGTCCAAGACTCCCCTTGGCATCAAATGCATCTATGAAAAGTTTAATTAAGTATCAGTAACACAGCCACACAAATTAGACTGAAAAACAGGAATACACATGTTCCTAGAAAGTTATTCAATTGCTGAACAGCTGATGTAAGAATCACAAAATAATTCAGAACCTCTGCAGGTCATCAACTCCAACTCCCTGCTTAAAGCATCGAAGCTCCACCAAAGTCTGGCAAGGCAATGAAAAAAGTTAGAACTGCTCCTTCTGCAGTTCAATCTATTACCTCTCAGTCTATTAACTCTCACACTCCCATTGCACACTTAAGAGTAATAAACTTCTAAAAATCATTATTATTTAGCATTCACAGGCCAGAAGTGCTATCTACTGATGCGGAGACAGTGAAGGATTGTAAAAGACAGGCAAGATCAATACGTAACAGTAACAAATGGAAGAAAACCACTTTTATGTTTGCTTTAGATTCTGTGACAGGACTGAATTCTGGTTTTGTGATGCTCAGTTAAGACAAGGAGCTCTACTAGGATACAAGACTTCATATTAACCCAGTCACACCACCTTAAGCTGTCCCAAGCCAGTACTTAGCCCTGGCCTGCTCCTATTGACACACAACAATCCAGTCCTGCTCAAGAAGCCCTTGGGCTGAGTATCAACCATGTCACTTGGCGAGGTCTCTCGGTCTTTTGCTGACAGCAGTTCCCCACAGGAACTTAATGGGGTCACTTGGCCATGTCACCATACACAGCTTGCTCTCATTCCCTTCCAAATCATGTTAAGTCACTGCAGTATCTTTCTGATAGGAGTTTCAGACTTTCTGCCATTAAATCGGTCATTGTATCTCTTTATCAAATATTCCTCTATAAACAGGACTTAAAACCACCAGTGCACACTGAGTGTACCATCTATGCTGTACCACTGATTTTAGTAATGATACCTAGACCTGAACAAAGTTCACTCAGTTCAAGTTCAGCAGAAAGCAAACTTGTAGTAGTACAACTGTTACCTTCAGGAAGAAACCTTATAGTAACCATTTAACAGAAAACTCAAATTGAAAAAAACTACATGCACTGACATTTATGAGGCACCAGTTCTTCAATAGGCATTTTTCCTGCATAGTAGTTTCACTAAAACACAGATATTTTCTGCAGAAAATCTGTGACACTGACTACACTGATAGCCCTCCCTTCCCAGAGCTGATACTGTCAGGCTAGAGATTCTGCAACAGTCTCAACTCTTAGTAAGTCAGATATGCCACTGAGGTCATAAAATGTCCACTCTCCAAAACAAGACATGTGTCAACACAATCTTGATCTTGGTCAGATGCTCCTTGGAAACATCATGAATGTCAGTTTTCAAAATCTCCTAAAAAAACATTAAGCAAAGAAATGACATAAGTAGTCATCTTCCTATTGAAGCTGTAGACTAGGGAAGAGCTGGGAAACCCCAGAAATCTTGGGACTTCTCTTGAAATATGGGGAAATCCCATAAAAATTTGTAGCATTTGCAGGTTTTCTATACCCGTGGAAACCACCCTTTTTGCTGGGGCTGGCAGAAGGAAGAGGTATTCCTTCTTCCTCCTGGAAATCCCTGTAAGGTTGGGGTGAATGCAGCTACATCCCCTTCAAAATCAATATCCTGCAGATGATGGGGTGCAAGTGGGGGCAGGGTAAGCTGTGTCACATTGCTGTCTCTTTGCTCTTCAGAAACTGGCAATGCTCAGAAAGCCACTCCTGAAAGCTGCTCAGGGGAAAACTTCTCCTTGGCAGCTGCAAGGTCGTTTACACGAGACAGGAATACAGCTCGAGAAACCCCCGAAGCAGAGGAACACAGCGAGCGTATGAACATCGCCCTTCCCACAGCACTGATTCTCTTGCTCCCAGTGCTGCAAGGGCATGATCTGATGGAAGCATTTTAACAGATGTTAACAGAGAAGTCTTTGGAGAAAGATTACACATCTGAACTAAATGCAAGTAGATGTGGCATTATCAAACCTACTGCAAAACTTTTCAGTGAAGCACTTCAATATTAATGGTGATGTTTTCCTACTGACGCAATAAAAACTACATTCTTCCTTCCACGTCAGTACAGCAAAATCCTGTATAAAATGCAATACTGTATTATGGCAGCTCCCATAAATCAGAGATGCAGTAATAGCCCATCCTTGTCAATACACTGGCTGCAGAGATAATCTAGTCCATTCCCTGCCAGCATCAAGCATGATGGTGGAATAAATGTGATGCCTCTCTTCATCAATTCTGCATGTTCTTACAGACCATAAGACTCTGCACTGTGGACACTGACTCCATCCTTTGCAGAGCCAGTACTTTGGGCTTGGCAAAGCTCAGCACTGCAATGCTTGTGTTGCAGTTGTGATGGGAAGTGGCAGCTGGTTAGTTAGCAGCTTATCTCTGCTGGTGTGGGGTGGCTGCTCGGTTTTTTCCTCCCAAGCAGACAGAAGCAGTGATGTTGGGATTAGCAAATTTCTCCCTGCAAGCACTAGCAGAGATCTGTAAATGAGTAGGGCTGATTTAAAGCTAATTTAATAACCACAGCAGTGCCTCTTCTCAATTTAACTTGTCTGTTCTTTTTGGACACAGGCCAACCTGGCAATCTGTGCCAAAATCAAATTATGCTGGCTTGGATTTCTGTAATGCTTTTTATATTCTCTATCTCAAGTGAGTAATGAATTTAGTTGTGCTGAAATGGTTGTGAATACATCTAGTAAAAAGGCACTCTCTGACTCCTCACCTGCTACAACATTCTCAGCAGTACCATTTACTTCACACCCTGACAGTGTAGTGTAGCTTTGTATGTTGTTGAGCCAGCTTTTCCACACTCTTTTGGAACATGGGAGAGATGTTAAATCAGAGCCAACATTGTAGGAGGATAATATAGCTTCACAGGGGTGAAACCAGCCAGATTCCACTAGTGATATATGGCTTCATTGCAAGCATCTTCTGGTCTAGGTAAAAAAGGATTACATTTCCCAGTAGTAATTACCCAAAATATCCACATAAATGATATTACAGAATCAAATATGGTACTTAGTTTGCCTCCAGATGCACAGACATTGTGCACTGATGCTAGTACCCATCTTTTCTTCATAATTATATCTCATCCTCCTAAAGCTGTATTTCTGTGAACACTTCCTGAAGGAGGAAATGATGTAACAGAGACCAATAGTCTCTGAACAGTCATCCCAAGAACTTCCCCATTCTAAAAATAAACTAGACTAACTGCTATGATTTTCTAATGCTTTAATGTCATATTATTCTGACACCAAATCCTGAATATCTAAAATTTATTGAATTTAATAGAGATGTTTAAAATAATTCCTTCTCTTCTACACACCAGGGAGAAAAAAAAAATTAAGGAAACAGATACATAGAAAGAAGTTCAGTTGATGGACTTTGGTTACCTGGACTTCAGTTACCCTAACCCTGTCTCTGTGACAGGAGGATCCATGTTCATAAAGAGAGTCAAAACTATTGAGATGGCCAGATTGGTCAAGATCAAGCAAGACTCTGATTTTACATTTCATCCATGCTCTGGCTTGTAAAAAATGACAATTCATTCCTGTATACATTTGAAATACTGATGGGCACTTAAAAGAGAAAGGGCCACTTACTAAAACAACAGCATCACCTTCCTTCATTTTTTCAGACTTCTTAATGATATCATTAACCAAACTCAATCCTACCAAACCTCACAAAAGCAAATTAAACTGTTTTCTAGGGTGACACCAATGTGAAGTGCTTCCCACCCTCCTTTGTTCTTCCTTTCATTTCCTTTCCTTTCCTCAGTTAAATATTATGTCTCTGACATAATACATGTCTTTCTATGTTTTAACACGGTTAATATATGTAGCTAATTATATTCCACCACAACAGGCCAACTTCAATTGAATATTTCTTTGCCAGGCTGTCCAAACTGAAGCTAAAGAACAGCCAGGACTCCATGACTTTTTAAGAAAATGTAGCATAAAGGCTGAATTTAACTCTGTCTCAGATATTCCAGAGATCCAGCATGCCCAGCTGAGATGTGCTACCTGCAGCTGCCTGAACACTCAAGGAGCTGAAGCTAGAAAACAATTTGGGTTTCATGGAGTCACCAGAACTTTTGCATTTCTGTAGGACCAATATATGTTTCTATTCACCATGGGGCAGCAGAGCAGTTTGGTGCCTGGGGTGAATTCCATGGGAAGGATATCTCCATTGGGTGAACCTTTTCCCCCCACCAGATCATGGGTGAGAAGCCCAAGAGCCCATGCACTCCTGGCAGGGAGTCTCATGGCAGCATGTGTATCCAGGGAGCACAGAGAGCACAGCCACTCCAGGATTAAGGTGTCCCCAACACCCTCGAGCAGCTGAGCTGGGAGTGACAGGAATCACCCACTCAAAATGCTCCACCCCACAGGCCTCCCCTCTCTCTGCTCCTAACACACTCTGCATCATGTTATAGATTTCATTTAAGGAAAATAAGTTTTTTGCATTTCTAGCACAGGGCAGGCAATTCCAGGTCTGCAAAAGGTTTCCAGGGTATGGATAGGGAAGCACAGCCAGAACCAGCAGGCAGACGGCCTCCCCTTTTGATTCACATCTCCTCCTTTTCATGACTGCTTGGCCTGTTCTGCATCTATTTACAGTCAACCAACTCTCTGGCCACATTACAAAGGCTTCCTTTGGCTCAGTATATGATCTACAGTCAACAAATTTATTAAAATTAGTGGTACAAAGAAAATTTTCTTTGACACACCCCCTCCCACCTTAAAATACATTCACTTGTCAGGTCCAAAATGTTTAATTTGTCATGACTTTCAGTAAACCTTGGAGAATTGCACTTGGAAAGAATCCAGTCAGGGCTGCACAGCACAACTAATATACTCTTCAGTGTCAGCACTGAAGCCAACGTGCCAATAAATTTCATTAAGGGGATTGCCAGTTCCCACACGATTCTGCTACAGAAAAAATAGCAAAAGAATTATGAAGAATCCAGCTCCCAGTTTCTAGTGTTTCAGAAGTTCTTTGCCAAAATGCTATAGTACCCATCAGCTCAAGCAGAGCAAAACAAAGGAAACCTGTTGAAGACCCTGTTGGGAATAACAAAAATGAAAATTAATTTTCATTCTTTAAAGCCTCTTGATTCAAAGAAAATTCTGATTGATACCAAGAAGTGACATTCTTGACTAAATGAGACTTACTTTGTACAAATACATCTGGGATAGGATAAATCCTAACTGCTTATAATAACATTGTTTTGTGGATCACAATCTATATAAGTCTACTTTGTATTATTTTCCAGCTTTAAAAATTACTGTAAGAGAATTCAGCACGGTAAATACTTGAAAAATAGAAACAGCTCTCATGTGGATGTGCTAACTCAGAAACCTTTCATGCCAACTGATGGTCCAGGTAGAGCCCTCAGAGCCTTCAGTGGCACACGGAGCTGCTCCAGCACGGTGACCGACGAGCAACCAGGGCTAAGGCTGCTCAAACCACAGAGCTCTGCTCTCAGGCAACTGGGCGTGACCCACTCTTTCTAGTACCTCTCGTTTCTCACGACAGAACGTATTGCTCCTTTCATTATGAATTTTGAAAGCTCCAGCCTTCCTACAATCACCTCCCTCATGGTTAAACTGTGGAAGCCACACAGGGCTGTTGGTTCAGCAAAGCATCCAGCTGGGGGGAGAGAGCGGATGCTTCGTGCTACGTTCGATTTAGTCATACGCATTTCCTGAACTCTGCTTCTCAACCACGACTGTGCACCTGGCATTGCAGCCTCGTGCAGCGCCTTCTGACTCTGCAACGTCAATGCATGGGCATGCTCATCTTCATGGACTAGCACTTGTCCTTTTACACAGTAGATAAAACTATCAGTACAATCTGCAAAAAACATTCAGGGTTAACAAGGAAACAACTTACTCGTCCTCTCTGCTTATGCAGTACCTTGAAACTCTCCTTAGGAAGGAGATAAAAAAATTTCATGTAATTATAAAACTACTAAAATCAGCCACTGACAAGACCTCTAATGAAAACTGCTAAGTTTTAAATTTGGATTTAATTGGTTGACTTTTCAAAATGTCAAAAATAACAGCTTCTAAATAGCAAGGACTTCTGAAGCCTAGACTAAATATTTGCCCATAGGTCACTTCAGGGGAAAAACAAGAAAGTTTTGTAAAGCATCATAAGGGTTTTTAAAAATAATTTACATAGACCTCTAACCCAGCAACACTCAGCCACTTTCTCTCCCCTTACCTGACCTAAACCTGGAAAAAAGGTGCAGTTTTAGCAACAAAAGGCTTTCTTTGAATCTACCACACAGAATCTATTCATGAAGAAAGCAAGCAAAAGCCAAAGACGCAATTCACTCCTCTTCATGCAGACATCTGAACAGACAGGTAGGATGTGGTGGAAGGGGACTGGGCAGGAGGGATGGGAACAGTGGGGGAGCAGAGAGGAGCTGCCAAGGGAGCTGGAGTGCTCTGCTCAGCCATTTGCCTCGTTAGTGATTACACTTCACTCCAGGGAAGGAGAAGGGCACTGTCCTTTCCTGTGCACCACAAAGGGGATGCTGAAGTGATTCTAGTTCAGCTGCTCTGGAAACATGCTTTGCTTCATGTCTGCTTCTTCTAGCACAGTCTCAGGTGGGCAGAGCCACAGCCCCAAACAGAAACCTTAACAAAACCAGCCTGCAAGCTGCATGCAGTGCATTTGACCAAAGCTTGTAAGCTTTGAGTATAAAGTTTATGTAAACAGCACTTCTGAGTCTCTCTGTGCACACACACACACACACATATATATGGAACTTCACATATACAGTCTTGTAGGCTCAGGAAAACCTACATCTAAGGAAAAGGCATTCCCAATGTTTGCCCTTAAGCAGCTCTCCTAGCAGAGGTGGAAGCCCAGCTCTGACACCTATAGCATCTACACAGCAGTAATAGAAATGATTGCAGCAACAGGCAAACTGGTCCCCTCTGTTTGTGTGAACTGGATGAATTAGGGAGACAGAGGGATCTAGCCATGGTTATATGTGTCCAGGTTTGGGGACGTACAAAATGCTGGATGCTCCAGGTGTTCCTGCCTCACCCACTCATCTACCAGGTTCATCCAGCACAAACCTGCTGCTAAAATGCTACGATTTTACACAACACAGCACAAGATTGTCTTTAAAACAGTTTCACTTACTTTGAAACTAAAAATTTCTTTTTAGCAGACTTTGGTTTTAGAGTACATAGAAGAGTTTGCTTTTCAAGGACTGAAGGGAAAGCTCTAATGTCTGTCCATTAGACCATGCTCCAATGCTAAAGACTTTGATCACCACTGTATGCCTGATGAAGCTGCAACACAGTGCAAAGGCAAACATCCATTGTTCATTTTCTATTAAAACCTAAAATTTAGATGTATGAAGACCTAGACATGTCGACTGAGCAAACTATTTTGAAAGGAGCTCAACCGCTTCAGAAGCCTCTGAAGCAAAAACAACTAACAAAAATGTTTGCATTAGCTCTAAATAAACTTTTCAAAGGTATCATTTAATTTCTAGAACACTTAGTAATAAGTCACTGTCCCATGTGGCAAATCTCATGTATGCTGTTCTGCTTCATTTTACTCAGTGAATAACCCTCTTTTCTCTACCTGCACTATGGTTACTTTTGTCTTCACAAGTCATAGATATTTCTCATGCTACATATCTGAGTAAATGATTCATAGTATTTCCACAGAAACTTTATCTGTAAAATTAGTATCATCTATACATGACCATTATAAACTCAGCTCTCACAATGGCATTGAACTTGTAATTGTTTCCTTGACATCAACTCCCCCTGTCCCCCACCATCAGTTATCTGGCTGTCAAGGTATACACACAGGATGAAATGAGAGCAAAATCTGGTCAACCACACTGAGCTCAATCAACAGCCTACAATCAATTAAAGCTAATCAGATAATAATTAGTCTTATAAAAGGAGCTTCCAGCAAATAATACAAGTGCATCTAAAGAAAACACAGGTCTAAGAACAGGATATGAAGAAATGCACTCTTTGAGTAAGGTCCCCATACACAAAAGCCTTTACAACTGCAGTGGGAGCTGACATCACTATGAAATCTGTGTAGAGGTGTAGAGGGCTGATGGATGAAGGAGAGATTGGCTACTGACTGATAGCAAAAAGTGCCTGTAGGCCAAAGATTTAACATGCTCCAGTTATGAAATACTGGGCAGAAAGACACAGATTGCAAGGCACTAAAGTAAAGCCAAGTATGCCTGCATTTCCTAAGGGCTAAACAAACTACTGAGAAATACATCTACAGAGTAATATGACACAGTGACCCCATCTTAGTCTATCTTATGTTTGAAAAGAACAGAAATCAGCACAGATTCCCCTGCAAAGCTGACCTATGTCGCTGACGTACAGCAGCAATCCATGTCAGGGGAAGTGCAGTGTGACCCACAAACCTCTGATGAACCAGGCTTGTTGCCTATTTCCAATTACAGCAACAGGCACACAGTTATAAGTGCTCTACATTTTAGGTCAAACTATGATGTATTGTTGTTATTTTTATTTGACAACTCTAAGTTGAATGCTCAGTTTCTGTTATCTGAGGATACACGCAAAAGGGAACAAATATATTCCTCTTTATCTGCAGGCAGGCTGCTGGCTTCTTGTTACCATTTGGGCTTTATTTCCAGCCATCCTTTCCTGTAAGGCTGCAACCACTTCTGGTGAGGACTAACAAAGTACAGTCAGGATTTGTACAATAATGACAAAAATCCCTCCTCACCAGGATTTAAGAGGATAAGTCAAGCAAGCAGTGCCTACCTCCTACCAAAGCCTTGTGAACTGCCAGGGTTGGATGCTTTCAGCAGCACCAGCAGCATTCATTCCTAGGACCCTTGACCATGAAGCTCAAATGTGTCATCTCTGACCGCATGCCAGTAGCTCAGGGCAGTAGAAACTACACCATAAAGTAGCCTTGTCAGAAAGATCCACTTCCATATAAAATACCTTTCCAAAAGGGCAGCTAGTCACAAGCAAAATCCAAATGCTACTAGATGAACCACAGACCATCTTAACCGGTGATCAAGTGTTACAACTGCAAAGTTCATTTCCTTCCTATTTAAAAAAGTTAACGAGAATACTTTTCTTGGTTGTTTTATCACTGATTCTGTTACACTGGACGTGCTGAAAAGCCGAAAAAGAGCCCTCTGCATGCACATGCAAACAGTAATTGGATGAAGAAACTATGGAAGAAAACCAAACACGTCTTGCCTTGAGGAAAGGATTCATTGTCTCTTCTTGGAGAAGCCATTAAATGTTTTATGAGCTAAAGTAGTCTTTCAAGTTAAGAGAGCACACTGAAAACCAGTACTTGCCCAAGACTCCTCAACAGCAGGCTCCAAGCATTTTACCTATTGTTGTCTGCAGTTTCGATTTCAGTCAGGAAAGTTTAGGCACAACACAGTTAATGTGAGCTTCCCAGTGCCCCATAGCGCAGTTTCAGGAGGCTCAGTCCTGGCCCAAAGCCCTCAGTGGCAAAGCTGCTGTCTAGCCCATGGGGCAGTCTCACTCTAGCTTTCCGCCAAAGGTTCTGGAGCTTTCTCCTGTGGCTCCCTGTGCTGCAGAAAGCCAATGTCTTCCTCCTCTTCCTGGCCTTGAGAAGTCCCTTTGCAGATCACGAACTCTGAAATAGCACAGAGGAACTTTCCAGTCCAGAACTGATTAAGGAATTTCATGGCACTACGAGGCATTGCTGTGAGATGCCAGAGACTATCACACGCTGCTGCTCTCGGTATGTTTCTGATCAACAACGTGAGGCTGTAAAAGTTTCCCTAACGCGCCTGAGCTCTGTAAACTCCTGAACTCCCTGTGCTTCAGTCTCATTCTCCAATGCTCAGTCCCTAATCACAGACTGAATGAAGCTTGGTGGATCCTGCATAAACAACAAGCAGTAAATCCTACTCTCTCCAAAGTGTGGTCCTAAGAGTGACCTGCAATTTCCAAGCCACTTCTCGGAAGAGATGGAAGAAGGGTGCATACTCACACAGCTTAATCTGTGAATTTCTCCTTGGTTCACTCTCCTAATGATCTTTCTCTTCCTCCGCAGTTCACTGGGCTCTCTTCTGAATCTCCCACGAAAGCTCATTGTATCCGTAGGAACTAAGCAGCCAACAAGTATCTCTTTAAAAACTGTGCTCCTTTAACCTCCTTCCTTCAGCAGCTTCAGCACAACAACTGGAAGCTGAGTATGTTGAACAAGAGGGAAGTAGGTCTAAAAGTTACATGCTGTATCCACAGTAACTGAACAGAAAGAAGAAGAAAACCAGCAATAACTCATTTCTTCCTGTGAACAACATTCTGCTATTAAGGCAAGAGCATCTCATTAAACCCTAAATACACCCAGTCTCCACCTCTAATGCAAATTGAAACAGGAAGTTGTAGAAAAAAAACGCTGCAAGTGAACGTCTATCTTTGTCTCAAACACCATTACATCCTTTCTCCTCACCACCCTCCCTGATTCGAAAGCCGAAACAGCTGCACTCTTACTTCATGTGTGTGTGCCTGCAAGATAAAAAAAGTCATTCACAGAACAGCCATGTCCTACAGAGCCTCTGGTAGCCCACTTGGACCACAGAGCTTGCAGTGACAGGTTTGTGCTGCCAGGGCCCAGGGCCATCTCTGCTTTTGGACCAAGGTAGCAGTTCCCCTTTCAAAGTGGCGTGAAACACCAATAAGAGGAAGAACCCTGCAAATTCCTAAATTTGCAGACAGTTACAAAAAGGGGAAAGAAAATTCATATGCTAATATCTAAAATACATTTTTGGCTTGTAACAAACAGGTTTTAGAAGTGCTTGTAACCTGCCAACTAAGAACCTGCTTGCTTCACAGCCTTCTCCCAGCCTCAGGAGAAGTAAAGCTGCCAGACTGAGCTTGCTCCTTAAATGCCTCACACAGGGGAAATGCCAGCAGCTCCCCTTGCCCACTACCCCATCCAGGGGCAATCCTAGCAGCACCCTGACAGGTTAGAAGCCCTCACTCAGTGCCTCAGAACTGCAGTGGCAACAGGAGCAGTGACATGGTTGGTCAAATTATTCTTAATTAAGGTAGGAGACTCACCCAGTGCTCAGCTGTCTGAAGGCTGCCAGGGCACAAAGGTCTTTTAAAACTGAACAAACCCCCTTAGTGCCCACACATGTGCAGGCACACACACACACAGACCCTTTTCTTCTTTGTTCCAGCTGAGGATTTATCCTGCAGCAGCAATGCTGTACTCCCCTAGGCACACAGCCCTTATGTGGCATGCATTAGGTTTTGATTTTTATTTAATATCTGGGTCCATAGCTAGGACAAAGTGATAGTTTTTCTGCTTTCTCATTCTGTATTTTTTGCCAGTTGGACAATAAGCATCATTCTTACAACCTGTTTGAATTAATTAATTACTCTGAGATCTGCAACTTTACACTGAGTGCCTTTTTATTTTCTTCCTAACAAATAATTCTGAGTTCTACAAACTCTTTCACACATTTCTCAAGATTAGTAGCATTTGACCCAAAGTAACAAACCCCTGCAGGAGTTCCAAGGATTGTTCCATATGCTAGGTTTCCATACCAGGAGAGCACAGACACTGAGCCCAGCATGTCTGACCTGAACACTACAAAACCACATCCATCTGATCAGTTGCTTTCCTCTTCCAAAGGTAAAACATTGTGCTACTCTTGAATTAACCTCCCATCTCATCATCACCTTTGTCATAATGCTTTGCCTTTGAGAAGATCACCTCCTTTAAACTGAGTTCTACCAGCCTGCTGTGTGAGCCCTAAAACAGATTTCACTGTACTCCTATTTAGTGACGAAAGGCATCTGTCTGGCACTAGGAAACAAAAAAGACAACAGAAACCCTTTGGCAAGGTATGCAGACATTTCAAGTAGCTACCAATATAGAAGCACAGCATTAACCAAGCTGGAATCACCCTTGTTTTCTCTCAAACTACCACGCTATCTCTGCTGGAGTCCCTGGTGCCTCTCATGTAACACAGGCAATGCAGCTGCCAAGACCAGAGGTCCTTGCCAGAAGTTAAATTTAATTTTGGAATCATCAGCTTTGCTGGCTTAACTTTGGGCAGGTATCAGTTCCTCTCAGAGGCTCCTTCACTTATCCACTCCTTAACTCAACTGTCACACAGAACAAGCAGAGTTCCATCTTTTCTTTCCCTGGGAAGGCTCTCCTCAGCTTCCTGCCTCCCACAGCACAGAGGAGCCTTTCCAGGGTGCCCTTTCCACTGAGATAAGGGTCACTAGCACTTCCTGAAACTTTAATGAACTTCTATTACTCCAAAATAATACAAAAGATGAACTTAGGTTCAAGTTTCCAGCTGGTCCTCATCCAGTTTACTCCACTGTCTTTTGTCCAAAAGATTTTCATTCCTAATATTATTATTAATCCTCATTTATTGCCATATCTCTGGCAGACAGGTTTTCAAGAACAATACTCAAAGGCAGTAATCACTGTGTTTTCTCAGCACCAAGGCATTAAAAGGTTGAAGCACTGAAATAGCAAATAAGCTACAGCATTCACACAGAGATATGAACCAAAATAATAGTAAACAACTGTGAATAAAGACTCCACTCTCTTAGATCTGTTTTGGATGCAAATCCCCCTTGTGATGGGGAATAACAAAACCATTCAAATGTCTAATAATGCTTTGTCCTGTAGCAAAGTACAAAGCAAACTTGATTAGCATCAGTAAAAGATTTCCTAATTTTTCCTCAAGACTTCTCTATCTCTTCATTTAAAGACCCCAGATAATTTAAGATGATCATAAAATTGGTTATGTTATGTTAATATGAATAAAACTCCTGTGCTGCTTTTAAATTCGGAGCTATAATGTATAAGGTGAGAAATATTATCCATACCTCAAGCTATTCCAAGAAAAGAGGTATTTGGCCCCAGGAAAACCACAAGCCTTGGCTTACATCTGTGAACTGCTGTACCCAATTCATAGAGTCAAAATAAGGATGCTGAAACCCTTCAAAAAACAAGCCATTACGTAAAGTAGTTAATTAAGTGCTTAATTGCCTTCTGCTCTGCTGTCTTTGTGGGACATGTTCATCTGCTCCCAGGATTTTTCAGAAATATGTGAATATCCAGATGGGAAGAATAATGATATTTAATATCTCTACTCCAGTTAAGGAAAAACTATGCATTCCTTTTGCTGCAGAACCACTTGCATTTAATTTTCCAATGGGGTTCACAAGCTCTTCAGTAACTTTTTAATTCCCTTTTCCTCTATTTCTTCTAGAGTTTCTCATTTCCCTTTTAGATCTATTCACTGCCATGCTTCATTTACTTCAGTTTGAATTGTGATATACACCAACACGTAAAAAAATACCACTGAACAAAACTAAATCACTGCTACAGTACATCACATGATCATTGGAAAATGCATTTCAATAGTGCTTTGCTAGGAGCCATAGAACGATAAAATAATTCAGTTCATAAAGTGTTTATCTTCAACTAACATAAAAGACACCCCAAAATAGGCTGAATATTTGGGCTGCTGTGTAGCAAATAATCAATTAATCATACTGACCTTCTAAAATAATATAGTCTACCAACTCCAACCAAGAATGACCAAGATCTGATACTTCTGTTGTTCACATTGGCATTTTTTTCAACACAGATTTAGAGCAGAAAAATAATCTTATGCAAACATCAAATTCATAGCAAATTTCAGGGAATGAATGCTTCCCTTCAGCTCAGGGAGCAGTGCAGACCTGAACAGAGTGCAAGTCAAAACCACAATCTAGACCTATATATATACGAATAATTGCATAATTCTGAGTCAGGCCTTTTGTTAAACAGATTTCAGAAAAAGGTTTAATTAACAAGTAAGAAAACTCCTTTTGCTAGAACAAGTTGCTTCAACTGCATATTATGCCTATGCTAAGGTTAAATTCTGAAAGGAAACACAAGCTTGTCATAAAAAAAGGTGTTTCATTTATAAACTCAGACCCCTGTGATGACAGTGACACTGCCATTCAGAAAGTCTTTGCAGCCTAGACCAGTACTGAGAGATTCTGACACATTAACAACTTGGCAGAGTGCAGATAAGAACCTCCCTTGAATGGCTTGTGGCACTTCTAGCATTTTAGAATTCCTGGTAGAACCACCACAATAAAGTCATATAAGAAAAACCAGAGGATGCCAGCCCTGCCCAACACTCAGCCCTTGGGGTAGAACCAGAAACAATCCTGCACTCTGACCATGGTTACAGGTTGGCACATGGGGAACAGGCAGCCATTAGCTCAGGTACTGGGAGAAGAAGAAAAATTATGGTACCCTGGAGAGGATCACAAGGAACTCTTTATATTTTTCTTTTTTAATTTTAATATTTTCACATTATTTTTTCAAAACTTGGAGACACACCTGGTATACTCATCTTTTGAGGCCAATAATGAGGAGATGTACACAGCTAATATCTCACAGCATCCAGGCAGCACAGGTATACAGGCTGATGCTGCTTTTCATGTCTTCAGTGTTAATCCCCCAGCAAGTCCCCACCACGGCCTGTGACACTGAACAGGGCAATGCTGCCAGAAGCCAGCTCTCTGTTTGGACAAAGTCAGCAGGATCAGATATTAAACAGTGCCCTTTCTGTAGTCAGAATGCTCTCTAGGACATTTATTGCACTGAGTGGCCACAGGCTGGATGTGTTTTTTTCAGATATGACTGTCAAAAGTCTCCTAATGAGACTGTGAGGCTACAGCTGAGGGGGCAGGGACTGAGCACCACACGTTCCTCTTACCTGCATCGTCCAGGCATCGGGAAGAGCCTGTGCTCTGGAGTGGGTTGTGACTGCACCTAAAAACTGCACTTCCCAAAAGCTTCATGTTGGACAGGTGAAGCAGATCACTACACTGGGGCCAGGGACACACAGGTTAGTAAAAAGCACCTAACAAAGACAACAGAAAGCACTGGTGACCTCCATCCCAATCCCTTTGTCAAAGACTGAACATTCCCTCCTCTCCTCCTCCCCCCCCACCAATAAAAGAACCCAAAAAAAACAAACAACCAAAACCTAAAACCTCCCAAATGAAACCAAGAGGTCATATTTTGGAATTAAATGCTCACTATTGATCCATGAATATTAGAAAATGTCCTTAAAAAAAAAAAAGGGGAAAAATATGAAACCAAAACAATGTAAACAGAAAGGTAAAACAAAACAACTGAGTTAGAAAAACTACATCTGAACCAACCTTTTGCAAAGCAACTCTGGTATTGAACCAACTGAAATTGAATGACATTGCTTTTTTCAGAAATATGACTCCACCTATGGTCTAACAACTTAAGCTGAGACATGAAGCCTTGCATACAAACACTCCACAAAGCCTTTAGAGCAGCTAGTGCTTGTGTTTTGCCAACACATCCACAGAGCTCGCTCTGACCAGGCAAAGGGCTGGGAATCCATCACAGTTAAAATGACATCAGCACACAAGGTGAGCTCCCCTAGACAGGGGGACGGTGCCCCTGCATAAATATCCATGAAAAGCAGCCCTTGTATCTGTCAGAGCTGTGCTAACAGACCTTTCCAGAGAGCACTCCCCGATGTCAGAGACGGGCCTGTGTCAGTCCATCCCTTTTCTTCCCAGGCGGAGCAGCGTGCTGATCTCAGCGATTCCCCCGGTGCCTTCACCTTCTCTCCGTGCCCCAGCTGTCAGTGCAGGCACGCAGAGCACGTCTGGGAGAGGCTGCAGTTCTCTGCGCTGCATGGAAGGCTGAAACAGCCCCTGCAGCTCAACTGATGGGGACAGAAGCCATCCACACTTCGTGCCTGCCAGTCTGTGCCTTGCCAGAGAATTCATCCGTGGCCAGAGGGGTCCCTGGGGGGTTGAGGAGAAGGCCTGGGGAAAGCAATTTGGGAGCTCCCAGCCCACACAGCACCCGATGGCCATTTCATCACCTCAGCGTGGCCACGTAAACACAAGAGCTTGCTGGAAACATCCACACCCCAAAAGCCACTTGTTACCCCCCTTGGCTGAACTGACAGCTCCTAAAGAGCGCCCTGCTGCCCTCCTGCTTGGTAAGCAGGCTTGGCTGAGCCAGAGGCAGTCCCGGCCTGTCCCGCAGTCTGACAATGCTGCTCCCCTGCACACACCATCCTGCTCTCAATCTGCCACCATGACGTTTCTATCAGCTCACCCCACAAGAACACTGAGGGAACAGAGCATCGTTTCAGCCACTTTCCAAGCTGGAAACCCACTTGCACCTGGCATGAATATAACACATTTCCTTGCCACAAGGCTGAATGAAAGTGAAAAGGGCCTTGGAGAACCTAATGACAGTCTCATTTACAGACACCATCACCTCAGCTCTCGTGTTTGCTGCCGCTCCTGTCCTACCCCACCAGCCCTGTGGGTACAGAGCCACAGGGGCAGCACAGGGAGCAGGGCACTGGCTCTGTGCCATGGTGCTGCCAGCTGGTCCCCTGTGCCAGTGCCAGGCTCCCCAGGGCGCTGCAGCCTCAGGAGAGCACAGCCGAGCACAGCCATCATGGGCTGCTGCCCCAGCTTGCTTTGCACAGGCTGGGGAGAAACTGGGCTGCGCTCACTCTCTCTAAGCAAAGTGCTGCTTCCTACACCAGCCATCAGGTTGGAAGAATAAACTTCCCATTAGCAATGCTGTCATGCTGATGTGTACAAAAGCAAAATATGCAATTACTTTAATTTCTTCTTCAGCTTGATCCATTGGGAAATTTCAAACAAACAAACATTACCCCCTTTGTTTTCATCTACTTGGACTGGTGTCAGCCCTTGATAGCAGCACACATAATGATGAAGGGACATGAAAGGTGATTAAATAATTTAATCATCTGAATATACACTATCTCCAGACATGTCAATGCAGCTGTGACTTTGGCTCCTGCTGCTTGCTTTTCTGACTGTAATTTTAATCCTTTCTATTCAGGTCTATGCTATGTTGCAGAAATGATTTTTCTTTTTCTTTACCAAGAAAAACCTCAGATCAGACATCTGGTTTATAAAGAGAATCCACATTTTCACCCAATTTTCCAGCTGGAATAACTGAAGCAAAAGGAAGCTGGGCAACTCACTCATTTACTCAAGGTCACAATCAACATCTACAATATTGATATAAAATGTCCTAGAATCTTCTCCTTCTTTTTCTTTTTAAACACTAAAATACTCTCTCCTCCATACATGTGCAAGCTGACTCTAAAATCATTATTGTGTTTTTGTGTATCATATTTGTGTATTTGTAACATACATTCAACATCAAAATTTCCTGTATACCCTCTTCTAGTGCCTGTGGGTATCTTAATCAATTGAAAAAGCAACAGCATGTAATAATTCATCATCTGTAAAAGTTAAATAATGGCATTTTGGAAGAGACAAAAACCACACAAATTTCAAAAGCAAATAAGCAAGATTATTTTCTCATTTTAGAAAAAAAAAAGGTATAAAGCAGTATAAAGAAGTATAAAACTCTGCAAGTCAGATTTATATTAATTAAATTTGGTATGTGAAACAGAGAGAAAGATAATTTGCATCCTTTTGACATTGCCCTTCTCTTTCTGTTCTCCTGGAAAACAGAAGATAAAACAGCATCATCGAATTGTGTCAACATCTGATATTGTATTTCTCACTCTCACATAACTTTCTGTAAACTCAGAGAATTGTTTCACCTTTCCAGGCCTTTGTGTTTAATTTCTTATTTAAAAATTGCTTATCCTAATTGCGACACAAAAAAAATATGCAATCTTCAGTACTATCAAAATGAGAAGGCAAAAACCACAAGGCAAATACTCAAGTGGCAGTGCTTAGGTACGACCTCTGACCATTCCAGATTTGTGTGACTTTCATTGTATCCCCTGAGAGTTATTTTTCAGGCCAGTCCAGGCCCAGTCTTTATGTACATATGTAGTCATGGACTAATTTTGCTGATCCTCCTCACCCTTCTCTGTAATTTTCCAATTCCAGTATTGGATTCTGTGAGGTATTGAAGGCCTCCCAAGAAGTCGCTATGGAACTCTTCTATCCAAGGATAGAACAAAAAGTAAAATTTATTTACAATTTCTCAGTGAATGGGAAACAGGACAAAAACAATGTCATTCTCAACACAGTAAAGCTGCTCTAAGCTTCCAGATCCCAGGCCCTGCAAGGCATAGAGATGAATCATAGTGAGTCCTCCTCCTTCACCCTTTCTGGATGATTTTCTCCAATGGGATGAGGATAAGCCAGTATTCCTCCTCTTGTGTTTCTCCCCACTCCCATATCTTGGTTTTTGTATCCAGTGCACAAACACAGTTGTTTGCACCTTCACTCTTGCCTTATATCAACCCTAAACTGGTCACTGACAACTGACTCTGTACCAAGAGGTTTTTTTTTTAATTTGGAAATTCTGGGGGATTTTTATATATGGAAATACTGGAAAGTCCAAAAAATTCCCTTTTACTGGGAAATTTCTGGAACATCATGACTCTTGTTTCTATTAAGCATCACTTGAGCTGAAAACACAAGAATTGGTCAGGAAATCAGAAACTAAAAGGTTAACTTCTGATTTCCTACAAATACACACTACAGCCAGGCATAAACAAGTGCCAGAAAAGGATGTGGATGGGAAATAAAGCAGAGTTTGCTGCAGTTCCTCCTCACTCAGCTCCTTGTTCTGCCTGAAACACTGCAGACACGTCCTGACTCAAGGAACAAAACCTTTTTTGAAAATATTTCCAAGAAATACAGTTGTCTTTTGAATGCATTTTACAAAAAACAACGTTTAGCCACCAATTTGGATTCTTTCTGCAGGCTCACGTAACTTAAAATTGCCTTTGAGTTCATTTTAAAAGGAAAAACTGGCAAGCACTTAGCACGTACAAAAGCTTTTGGCAGCTTAAAAATACTGTGTAAAGAAACTTCTCAGTGGGAGCTGGTACAAACTTTTATGTCAACTCATCTCAAACATTTCATCTGGGCAGGTCTGCTTTGTGCATTCTTCAAGAATTAACTTTTTTTATACAGTAAAATGTTTCAGAATTACATTTTATTAACTGACACTTACAGTTTCATTTAGATTCAGAGAGGACAGGCTAAAACATATTGGTATAATTCCAGGCTTGGATTCACTTTATGTTTTATATAAAAAGCAGAATTAAGAACATGTTAGTAAACATTTCTATTCTTTCCAACTAGTTCTTCAGTTCGAACTGTTTATGAGTATTCTGTACACTTCCATAGATTCTGCTAAAATATTTTGCATTTACAGATGAGTTTGAGGAATGAGCATGCTGTCTGTCAGAGCTGCTTGGTCAGAGAGTTTCTGAACAAAAGCAGGTGACAGATGCACAAACACTCCAGTCACGAGTCCTTCCCCAAGTGACGTCTTTGCTGCACTGTCAGCACAAACAAAATCAGGTGCTACAAGGGGGAAATGGTTATCAGGAAGAATCAGATGCATCATGAACAACAAAATATATTGTGTATTTGAAATACTAGAAAATGCAAAGCAACAGTGAATGTTTCCTGCTGGATGAACCAGATTCAAGGTTTGGATTGCTTTATCTTCAACACATGTGATGCTCACATGCACCTGGAGAATGTCTTATGGAGCACATGCCCAACACCTGGGAGAAGACAGCAAACAAGGGACTTGGTTTCTTTCCTAACAGCCCAGCTAGAAGATGAAAGGAGAGCCAACTGCAAGGTTGAAAGGCCAAAGGAACTGGACATTCCTGGCAACAAACAAACCATTAGGCAACTGCTTAGATCACTGCACCTCCTTAGGGGCTGTGCCCTTGCATAAAACCAAGGAGCTGACAATGGCCAAACGCTGGAGGAACTTGAGCACTGCAAAAGCCAGTGAGAGTCACAGCCAGAATGAGCAAAGTCAGGCACAAGCACCACCTGGCAGGTGGAGAGACCAAACAGACAGCTGGATGCATTTTCTGGAGGAGCTCTAGGGAGATGAGAAGTCTCCTCAAGCTGATGGGAGAATGGGTTAAAGACAGGGAAAGGGCTAAGGCACTGAAAAGAAAGAAGTGCAGATCAGCTGTGGGAGCATTTTTTATTCTTTAACTTCAAGCCATTAAAGAGAAGGATCCAAAAATGAGAAAGAATAGGCCTGATTCCAAGAGCAGTTTCTCTCAAGAACTTCTCTGTAATCTCATTAAGATCAGATCTCCTATAGTGATGGCTGCAATGAATGTTTGCACATAATTTACTAATGGCAGAAACATCTCAGACGATGGGGGAGCATCTGGTTCCAGGAATCTACACTTCAGTAATTAATCTCTTTACTGTTAAGGCTTATACTTTGCACAAGCTAATTTTAGCACATAAGTCACAACCTGTGGAAAACATCAAGGTAATGACACCAAACCCTTATTGAAACACCAAAGAAAGTCATGAGTGATTGGTGGCACGATGTTCAACTCCCAGCATCCCCATTTCAGAGCCAACAACTGACTGATCCAGCAGGGCCACACACATTTTCCACTCTAACTCTGTGATTTCTTTTTTTGGGGAGAGAAACATGCAAGCAGCACAGAATTAAACTTCTGATCTGGTTTACTGCTTTAAGTCAAAACCTTATTCTTCTGGATTTGCACACATTTAACTGAGAGCTGAATCTGGCCGACTCATCTTCATGCAAGTATCAATACTAATGAAAAGAAAATGAGCACAGCAGTTGACAGATGAGAAGTGAGGAAAAACAAACACCAAAGGCATGAAGTACTCAATTCAGTTGGCTCCATACACTGTACTCAGAGTGATCCCTGAGGCAGGAAAGTCCAACAAACATTACAATGGCTATTTTTCATCGAAAACCACACACAGAGAATCTATTATTTTTTAAGTTAACCACAAATTGGCAATAATTATTAACAGACTGCAATTTTAGAAGTAGGATATTGCACACAGTTTCTTTTTGTTTAGACAGAAAATAACATTTTGTTCTGAAGAGGCACCACATTAACAGGATAATAAAAGTACATTTTTATAGATCATATTTACTTACAGAGTTTAAAACAAGAGAAATAATTGAGCCCCAGAACAATGACATAATCAGTTTCTGTCTGACTGGAAATGTGTGCCCACATGTGCAGCTACCACACCTTGGCATAGGTCTGAGCCAGCTTCAGTGGGACTAGACTTGGAATAGTGCCTTGAGATGACGTCAAACTCTTGCCACCCAAAACATCCTGAAGTGTTCACGTGACATGCTTTTTGATGCTGAATCTGAATCCTTTCACTGTTGTGGTATTCCTCACTCCAAGCACTAATTCAAGCTAGAAGCCTTAATTATTCAAGGAAGGGATTCAAAAGCTGAAACACCAGGAACGGTTCTGGAATTTCCTAGACAGTACATTTTCCTTCATCCTCCTTAGCTCCAAACACTCTGAAGATAACACACCTGTTTCTATATTCCTGAACAACATGACTGCAGGGAACAAGAGTTCATTTGAGTACTTCAGCAGGTAATCAATTTTTGGTTTACTCATAAAAGTAGAGCTGCCAGTCCTAGCTGACAGCCTCAAAGAGACTGAGATGCTGCTTAGACCTAGAAATTAAATTCTGTGTTTTGCCTTTACAAACCTCTCTTTGGTCAAGGGAACATCAAAACCATTTGTCCAGTTCCCCTTCCACTACAGCAGGTATCACAGGCTGGAGCTGGTCTGTATTCACCCATATGATGTCAGCAGTCATCTGACAGTCATGAAGCACTGCTGCCTTTCATCAAAACCCTGTATGATTCAGGAAATGTAATCTAGAAGTCAGAATCTCTTGAGAGGCTTTTTAAAACCAGGAGGGAATCCCTCTGAGATGCACAGAAAATAACAAGAACAAAGCTACCCACGCCAGGTTTTGCAGCACTCAGTTGATCGCACTGCAGGTGCACTCACAGTATCTACTCCTCCATTCAACTTTCTACCACAGCTGAGGGCAGAATGGCTGAGCAGCTGCTGTGAAGAGAAGTGACTCCTGTTACCACATGACCTTGCTTTGCTGCCCAGGGGTTACTGAAGAGCTTATGGAGCAACAGAGACTTTCCACATACACCAAAACCTAATAGCTCTGATGGATGGAAGAGTATGAAGCATGGAGATAAAGGTTCAGAGATGTATCTGTCTCTCAAGAGTAATGAAACTTTGCATAAGGCTTTTGCCTGAAATGTGCTAAACTGGCATTCTGGTTTATTTAAACTAGGTTTAGAACAAGCGTATTAAGATTGGTGTTGTAAAGGAGAAATTTCATGGAAGTGAGAAATATCAGGAACAGTTCTGTTGCACTCCATTCAGATTTCCAATCCATGCAGGGGAGGGGAAGGGAGCATATTTATGCTGAAGTCAAAGCAGAAGATGGTTTTACACTTTGGGAAGGAGGAGATGGAAGAAAGGAGAGGAAAGAGAATTTAATATCAGTGAGGAAAAGGCATACTCACTCTGAAGTAAAACCAAAGCTTTTGAAAAGAACAAGGTGGGAGGCAAAAAGCAGCATTAGAATACAATATATCAACAGAGCAATGGTGGGTAGCCCTCCAAAATCAAATATCTGACCAAAGCTTAACAGCAGTGTGCCTATTTAATTTCAGATGAGAAGAAATGGCATTTCCCACTTGGCTTCTCTCTCATCACTTAACTCTTCCTCTCTTACACACGGTCTTTGCCTCGACAGCTCTCCCTCCCAGCAGCTTTTACTTTGGCAATACCTTGTTTGGCCAGCGGTCTCTGAGGGCCCCGGTGTGTTTATGGCTCCCTTCCACACTCAGCGAACCTCTCACAGGGCACAGCTGCTTCCACGCTAAATCAATATCGCCGTATTTGTGGCCAAAGGCCCGAAACTGACAACAGCAGGAAAAACACAGCCCAGCCCGGCTCTCAGGGCTGCAGCCAGCAGTGAGTTAAGGCCAGTGAGAGGCAAGGGCTGAGGGCTGGCACTAATGTCGTTTTCTGAAAGCACGATCTTAATATACTGTTCTTTTGTGCTCTTCTGGAACCAGCTGCAAGTTACCCTAATTCAGCCGAAGAGACGCGGCCTGCCCGAGCCCGGGCCAGGGCCAGGGCCAGGGCGCGCACGTTCGGCCGGCAGGCGCTGTGGCCGCCCCTCAGCCCGCCCTCACAGCCCCAGCGGCGGCTCCCGCCGTGCGAACACCTGGGGACGGAGCATCGCAGGGGATTTCTGCACTCCTCCGGCTCGACAGGCTGCCTGTGCCGCCCCAGCCCGCCCTCACAGCCCCAGCGGCGGCTCCCGCCGTGCGAACACCTGGGGACGGAGCATCGCAGGCGATCTCCGCACTCCTCCGGCTCGACAGGCTGCCTGTGCCGCCCCAGCCCGCCCTCACAGCCCCAGCGGCGGCTCCCGCCGTGCGAACACCTGGGGACGGAGCATCGCAGGCGATCTCCGCACTCCTCCGGCTCGACAGGCTGCCTGTGCCGCCCCAGCCTGCCTCCTGCGAGCTGCGGGCAGTGACAGTGCTGCCAGACTCAGAGCATTTTGCCATTCTGTGGATCCTGCCTAAGGGACATGTGCTCCTCGTAGTGGAGCTTGTGCCGCATGGGAGCCCCTGCTTCTCAGCCAAGACCTTGCAGCAGGGCTCTATCACTATTATCTCTTAATTCCTGCGGATACGAACTATCAACCCAGCCGGGTCAGTACAGTACCAGCAGCAGCCACACATCCCCGTACCGAAACCTCACTGCGGGAAGCAGAAGACCAAATTATTTGAAGAAAGTTATGAGACTGGAACTACTTGTGCAGCCCAAGATGTGCATAAAAAACCCCCAGAGAACTACTCTGAAATTATACATAAACGTTGCTGGTTCTAAATACACACATACATGTTTTATATTTCTGTCCAACACTACACCGTCTACTGGCAGCATGAAACAAAATACCTCCAGTAAATTCTGTGTGAAAAGCATTTCAAATCAAGTCTCCAGAACTTCAAAGATATTACTGGGGTTATTTTAGGTGGTTCATCCTGTGTCTAGCACTTGGCATTTAAATCTATGTTAATATTTTAATTACTATTCAGTTTATCCTTTCATTATAATTAATTTAAGTATTTAATATTCTGATAAACACAACAGAGAGACAAACAAATGCAAAATCCGTGCTCATGGCTGACTTGGGGTATGAGGGCACCACAGCACATACAGAGCTTCAGGTTACTACAACCACAGCTCACTCAGTTCCAAAATCCCAGACTAGACAGATCATTGGGATCTCCCTTCTTAACTCTCCCACCTTCCTCTGTACAAAGATCCAAAGAGCAAAATGATCAAGGGAAATGGGGAAAGCTTGAGTTTGCTAAAGACCATGAGGGCTGGAGCCAAGCAGAACTGCAGAGCATCACAGAAAAACTGTGACAAATCAAGCACATGTGTGCATGGCTCTGTCTGTAGATGTGCCTGTGACACAGCACTGTGGCTGCAGATGGCCAAAGCCTGAAAAACATGACTTGATTTTTTCCTGCCTTTTTTTGGGGGTGTGTTTCTCTCTTTGTCTTCTTGGCTTTAATCAAGTTCCTCTGCCTTTCTATAGGTCAATTTCCTTCTCTCTCAAGAACTATTTTGAACATACATCCTAAATTGGGCTTTTTGTCAAATGCATAATTCACCTTCCCAAAGCACTCCCAAGGACTGAGACTTACAGAGACTTTCTGTGCCTCTTTAATTTATATCCTATTCTTTCAGGTAGGCATTGCTTACAAATAAATAGCTTACTTCTCTCTTTTTTTCCCTAGGAAAAAAAAGAGAATAAATTCCTCATATGTAGGAGAATGTTTTCATCACTTTGAGCCCACGCTCTTCATAAGCTGTCATAAAAATTTGGTTAACACATTCATAATAATTAGATTCCACACACTGTCATACTACACACATTGCTGCAACACTAATAAGAAGTGAAAGCAATATAAAACATTGCTCAGAGTACCTAAGTCAGATGGAGAAGATTTGCTCAGTGGTAAAAGACCACTTTTAACAGCAGTTTTCTTGAACCATATGCATACACTACATGGTACTGCAACACTGAATGAAAACTGACCCATATTTTCTCCCCTCTGCATATAAGAAACTCTCCCCAGAGCCACAGCTGCTGTCTGAATGGGTAAACACCAAAACAAACCCAGCATCCTTGTGAGGAGCAGCAGGGGACACTGTCCGTGGTGCCCAGGGGAAGGGCTGGCAGTCACTGCAAGGTCTGGGGGTTACTGGGCACAGCACTCAAAGAAGCTGCAAAGGTAACAAGAACAGTGGCCAAAATGACTCTGAAGCAGAACTGCATTTTGTGCATCACTTACTACTTCTCCTCTTTACACTCTAATGTGATTCCTTTATTCAAACATGGGCCTGTTTCTGTTCCTGCTGAGGTCAAGGGCTGAGGTGGAAGTTAAAGACAAATAAAGCTCCATATGCTTATCATTGCTTAAAAATATATTACACATTGAAGCTTCTGACTCAAGCTAAGAAGTTATGCAAATTTTGAGTATTTTTTTGTTTTCATTTTGCAGCCCTAGGTAATCTTGCTTTGCAAATACAATCTCTTCTCCGAGACCCTTCTCTTCCCAGGGCTGAGCCTCCAAAAGGCACAGCAATTCCTCCCATTTGAGTACACACAGACACATTCCCACATTCAAAACCAGCAAGTCATGAGTCAGAGATCCTGCAGTTCCTAGAGTTGCCATCCATTAATAGCACTTTTATTGTACAGACCTTCAGGAGAGAAATGCATACAAATGAGATGAGTGCACTAAATTATTTCAACTAGAAGTAGAAAACTAACACTGACCATGCAACAAAACCTAAGGAACACAGTTCTGGAGGTAAACTTCAATACTAGATGATGGAAAATGTGCAAAGCCACACTTCTGTTCTCTCTACTGCTTTTAGAAGAGTAAAAATCAATTTGCAAACTAAGTGGCCTGAGAAGCAGCCTGGGCAGCATTAATGAAGTGAATATTGCTGTGTTCCAGCTAATAAGTCAGCTCAAGTTACACTATTTTATTCAAAATGCAAAACATTTTTTACATTTTTAATTAGTTTATTACCAAGGGCAGGAAAGCTGGGGGTGGTGGAGAGTAGGATTGTATCCTCAGATATGCTTTGCTCTTATCACACACATCTCAGCTGCCACAGTTTGTAATAAATTGCATGAAAAACCCATAGAATGACCTACTAGATAAAGCTCAACTTCAAGTTACAACTTCCAAATGCAAAACATCATCTTGAATGTTAGTGCTTCCCCCTTAAAACACCCAACAGCTCTACATAACCCATGTACTTAATTTTCTTCCTTCAGGCATCTTCCTCTTCTCCTTTTTGTTGTGGAAATATGTACAGCCATCTGCACTCACTCTAGAAAGGTTTTTAGTACCTCAAACCTCACCATCTCAGACACTTATTTTGAAAGCCAGCTCTTGCAGAGGTGCTCTTAAAGGTACAGAAAACAAATCAGAGTCACTAAACAAATTGATTCAACTTGTACACCATATTAGAGGTTCTTTGGACACTTACTTTGCATGTCTCTGGCAAATTCCATGATTTCATCCAAGAGAAGATGACACACAATAGTAATTGACAGACAATTTACAGTTTTCTCTTTCTGACATCTCTCCCAGCTCTGTGGATCTGGTCAAGATCTAAAAGTAATGATTTATCTATCTTGCCTGAGGGTAAAATCAGATTTCTAAACTAACAAACTGAAGGAAAAAAAAAATCTCTGAATAAAGACATCAATCCTCACTTTCTGCAAGGACCAGAATGTTAGAAATACCTGCTATGATGCCTGAAGGCTTCATACAGTGATTAGTAAGTAGCCATTAAGCAATAGCTGGAGGCTGTGATTGGGACTTCTTCCTTTCTTTTTTTATAGAGTGCACCCACAGCATCTCCTGTTTGGAGTGCCACAGCAAAAACAATTCCTAGAAGAATATCCTACCAGGATGTTCTTCTTCAGTGACTAACGAAGGAAAATGGGGCACATCCCTAGAGCTGTTTACTTACTGGAAGCATTTCAGGGTAGACTGCTGTTCTCTCTGATTTAGGGTTGCTTTCTGCATCAAGGCAACACCAAGATGTTACTTTTGCTACGTACAGGACAGGCAAACTTGCAAGGACAGACAGCAGAGCCTGGTGACTTCAAAAAGCTGTTCAAACAGAAGGAGATAGTTCATCTCCTGAAGTCAATACCAACAGCTCACACTCCCAGTAGGGCACATACAGGCAGTGGCACACAAGCTGCAGGAGGAAGAAAGACCATCTCATCTGAAGGCATGAAGAGACAAGCTGCCAGATCTTCAGCTGACAGGAGCCAAGTGATCGCACCCAGCCCCATCAGTGTATTTCTGTATTCTGCATTTTGAGATTTCCTCACCTCTCTTCTTGAGCACTCCAATTGCTCACTGCCCTCAGACATGAGCTCTCAGTAATCTCACTGGGATCAGTTTAGCTCCTGGCATCTGCACAATGTGCACAATGACACTGGGAACCAAACACACTTTTGCGCGTCTACACCGTTGCTTCCACTGTATTATTCAGACATAATCCTCAATCATCTACAACAGATCCAGGGGAAAAACTAATTTGTTAGGACCATAATGTGTTGTATTAAGGCCCAGTAGCCTCCAGCTCTCTTTCAAGTAACATCAAGCTGCTCTTTCAAGTAACACGAATTCAACAGGACCATCCATTCTGCCACAGAATGCTCTGAAGCAGCACTTTGTTCTCAGCTCTCCAGGTCTCCACATCAGCCCTAAGCTTAACTGCAAAGTTTAATGGCAAATTAATTTAGATATTTACATAATTAACTGCTTTGAAAGAAAAGCATGGTAATAATACACATCCTGAAGAGAAAGATGTGTCCATAGCCAACCTCTGCCCAGAAGCTTTCTTCCAAAGCGCCTGCCTGGCCCTACCCCAGCCTGAGGACAAGGCTAAACCACGCCTCCTCCCCTTCTCAAAGGGACTGAGAGGGAGAAAATGATCCCACAAAGCTCCTGGGGAAGGGCAGCCTTCTGGCAGAACAAACAGCAGTGCATTAACCACTGACACAGAAAACCTAAGCCCCTGTTAGTGCCACTGGTGGATGCATTTGAGGGGATCTCAGACCCCACATCCACATCCAGTAACAGATCATCCAGAGCAGAATGCCTCTGCTTCCACAGCTCCCTCCACACTGCAGGGCAAAGTCTCACTGCCCTCAGAGCCCAGGGCCTTTGCTCTTGGAGCCCTGATCTCACAGGACTTGCCACATAAAGAAACACAGCTCGAGCTGCTGCTGAGTGTATCTGGGTTTGGCAAGGCCAGCGCTGTGTTTGCTGCCACACCACCCTTCTCTTCCAGGGGCTGAAGCAAGTTACACAGATGATCCATACTCGGATGTGCTTCCAGACATTTCTCACTTCATCATGCTTGGAACTACTACCAGGAAGGAGACATTTATTCATTTAAATACTGCTGAGGTCATTTATTTAACCATTAAGTAGAAAAAAAAAGTTTGTTGTATAGACATAGATACGTCTAGAGCAAAAGAAGCTTTAACATCAGATTCACAATGATGAAATCCATTTCCTTCCTCCTTATGGCCACGAGGCTCCCCCATGCACTGGATAATACCCTCAGCTGATACATAAAGCGCTGCTGAGACTGGGTCCATGCTACTACCATCGTTGCCATGACTGCACCACACACCTCTCCACAGGCAGCAATGCTCTATTCAAAACAGCTGCTCAGGACAGCTATTAAATTCTCTAATGTTACCATCACCCCTTTACCACTGACTTACAGCCCTGCATGGGATCAGACTGTCATGGGGGTGCACTTTGAACTTCATCAAATCTCTACCACTTAAGTGATATAAACAAGTGTCCTGACAAACTGGCAAAAATACTATTTTCAGCATCTTGGTAATATTTTTATCAAGTGAGAGCCACAGGGTAACAAATCATTGCCACCTCAGATGCAAACCACTCCAGGGTTCTGGAAATGCTCACCATATGTGTATTTGGCAAAGAAGAGCAGTAACTAGGCAGTAAGTGTATTCCTCATTCTGAAACAGTGATTTATAACCAGGAACAATCTTGTCACTTATTCTTAATAAACCTATAGTGCTTATCATATTCCCATCACAAAATAAAAATTTGGGAAGCAAATGACACTCAGACTGAGAGCCTTTCAAGCCCTCCTTCCTTAAAGAACAGAGACAACTCAGTAAACTGGAAAGCAGTGATCCAGCAAACATTTTACTGCTGCAAACTGCTTGAAACAAAGATATATGGGATTTTATTTGCATATAACTTAATATAAATTCCAACTGGATCCTAGGTGCAAGTAAAGATTTTTTTTTGTTTTGTTTGGCTTGGCTTTTGGTATTGTTTTTGTTTTTATGATGGATAGACATAGCAAACATTTCCTAAGCTGTCTGCTGTTTGGAATTCTAAGTCTGAAATAATATATAACCACACTACAGCACTCCAGTGCTGCCTATCTCACAAACAGCAACAAAACCTACCAACAATTAAATAAAAGAACATTTACTTCATGCAGAGTTTATGTGCAGCTTACAGCTTTGCCTATAAAGTAACATTACAGATACAGCAAACCTAGCAGCAAACTAACAGAACTGAAACTGCCTGTCAATGCTCTCTCTCTATGAACACACAGTCACAGGGAAAAAACAATCACACAATGTCTGTAACAATAATTCTGCCACCTCTCTCGATGAAAGTACACCATACCATTATGATGAGAGTCCTGGGTCTGCTCATTTCATCATCGCTATCCAGCGGCAGAATTTCATGTGACAACTCCTCTCGGCGGCGGCGCCTGCAGATATGTGGACAGTTCCTCTGTACCACAGAACGAAAGGCTTGGAGCAGAACAATGCTGGCAGCACAACCCATATCTGCATCCTGAAGCCTACAAAATAACTTCTATGTTTATGCTATGTTTGAAAAACAGTGGCTCCTTGTCCCTGAAAACAGCCTACAGTGCAGCTGCAGCCAGCTCACTCTCCAATCACTTCCTTGGGCTCTGATCATCTGATCACAACCGAATAGCTTGGATGCAGACAGAGGAAAGATTTGATCCACTGAAACAGAAACACACGCAATTTTACGATGCTTTCCTCTCCCTCCCTCCCTGCTCCTGAATTCACATGAGAAATGCACTCCCTCTCTCGTACAATCACCCGCCTCCTCCGATTCCAGTTTCATGGAACTGAAAGTATTAAAATTCCCAGTTCAAAAGAGCCAGCTGTTCATTAAACACACACAGAGGCATCCACGGCAACTGGCTGGATCACTTTAAATACCTTTAAAAAAAAAAGCCAATATCTGGAAAGTTATTAACTCTCATCAGCAGCACTGCTGAGTTTGAAACACTTTGCCTAAGGCTTTTTTACCACACACACACACCAAAAAAAAAAAAAAAACCTCACAGGGGGATTTGGGGTGCATAGTTTCA
>VZRX01001285.1:176876-200746 GCA_013398075.1 Notiomystis cincta
AACACTTTTCCTAAGGCTTTTTTACCCCCCACACACACCAAAAAAAAAAAAAAAAAGCTCACAGAGGGATTTGGGCTGCAATGTTTTCATCACTTTTTGCAGTTTTCTGAAGCACAGCAAGTTCATTTGAGTTGTAAATGTAACAAGTGGCAAAAAGGCAGAAATCTGTGTGCTTCATCCAGCTCATTCTGAAACAACCCTGGCTCAAGGCGAAGCCTTAGCTCTGAAATGCCTCTCAGCAGTGGGGCTGTTTTGTGTTCCAACACACAACCTTCTGCCTCCACAGAGAAACATCTTTACACCTACTCAGGAGCCTGTGCAGGGCAGGGTCTCACCCCAACCCACCCAGCGGTGCCCTTCCCAGAAGGGTGAGAGTTTCTGTGAGTTACCAGGGGGTCCAGGCTGGAGAGGCTGCTGCTGGCAGCCAGCACTAACAACTTGCCTGTCTGGCTCCTGCCTGGCAAGTCATTCAAAAAGCAGGCAGGGATGCTCAGCAATCACATGGCTGACCTGGAAACACAGCAAGCACTAATGGGAGAGTGTGTAAGATAATAGCACAGGAGAGGAAGTTAGCACTAAAAATACCTACAGAAAATGGATTTCTCCTACACATTATGAAAACTAAGAATTTCCAATAGGGTTTCCAGAGCAGCTGCTTTTAAGCTAATATGTATAACTTTATTATATGTGCACCCAAACCCGTATTTACCTTGCATCAAAAGGTTTTTGTTTCTAATGAAGGCCATGAAAGTTTTGTCATCAATTCCCACAGGGGCATAATTAACTTTATAATCTCTGTTAATGAGATATTTGTAAATAATACTCCTCTTCACAATCTCAGCCAGGAACTGCACTTTTCATGGAAATACTTTTTCTGGGCTTAAGTAGAGTTTAATTGCTCAGCAATCTGGCAAAAGACATGATAATTCTAATTATCCCAGAAAAGGTAAATTCTTTAGATCTGTCCTTTAATAGCAACAAACTCATCACCATTATTTCTTTAGATCAAAGTGCTTTGAGTGCATGTGGAAAACAAGTCAGCAGCACTGGCAGGCACTGTACAACCTGACCCCCAGCCCTGCCAATGCACCCACCCATCTCCCTTGGACCCTCCTGTGTGTGCCCAACACTCTTCACACGCTGCTGGGATGTCCCTGCCTTCCCAGCAGCAAACCCTGGAGAGGGGGCCTCCTATCATGCTTGTTAGTCTGACTTTCCTAATGGGATTACAAGGGCACAGTGGCACAGTTGAGTAATTCCTGCACCAAATCAGCACTCCTGCTGCTGCTGCTATTGTTTATGTTTTCATCGGTCCCCTGCCTACTCCGGAGCTGCAACTGACACCTTGGCCACACAAACGATGCACTTGGCAGCTGGGAGACCTCCACTCCTACTCTAATTCAGCAGCAGCAGTAGGGTCCTGGGTGACATCTGTTGCTGGCTGTTATGGCAACTGCTCTGCCTGGGGGCTGCTAACACATCTCCTGTCTGTCTGTCCAGCATCCTCCTTCCCTCACCAGTGCTCAGCTGCCAGAGCTGGCAGCAGTTTTTTGAAGCTTGGTTTCCATAGCACAGCCCAACACTGTCACACATGTGGATGCACATGTGTATGGAACAGCACCCTAGGGCTCCACCCAAAGCCTCCCTTTGCTCCCAGGGAAGAATCCCATTCATTCCAGTGGTCTTTGGGTCACACTGTTCTCTGCCAGTGGCCTTTGTAACTTCATTACAATTATTTGTGGATCAAGCTATTATTAGATACAAGTAGCAATGACACAATCTTGGCATTTCAGCCCTCTGGAGAGAAAAATGACACTTAGTCTGCAAGCAAGTAAACTAACAAGCCAAAGCCAGCTAAAAGTAGCCTTCAGCTTTTGATCAAAATTCAGAACTGAAAAACAGCTAATGCACAGGGGAAAAGAAACCAGTGAGGAGCTAAAAAAACCCCTTATTTTTTAAAGGAAATCTCACAGAGGAATCATTGGAAAGGAAACCTCCCAGCCCACTAAAAATGCCTGGACAAACACAGTATCAACAGCTTTGTTTTACAAAGGTTGGGATCTCATTATGCATGCATTATGTTTATACACCAGTTATCAACAGTGTTAGTTACTCTTACAGTGAAGCATTGAGCACTATTTTGTGTTAATTAGCACTTTAATCCAGAAACAAAATTCAGTGAAACCCCCTGGGAAGCAAAATACTCCTCTGTGCAAGCAACTCCTTAATTCCCCACTATGAAGACTTTGGCAGCAGTGCTGGGCTAAGGAATAAATGCACACTGGAAACCTTCCACTGCCCACTCTCACTCCATTCTTATCCACCACTCATTTTAGCTATGCTCTGTAGCCATGTAACACCAGCATGATGGTTTATGGGGACAGGCTGGGAAGGAGACCACTAAAGGCAACTCAAAAAAGAAAAGGAAAATAATTGGATAGGCAAGACAATTGTTTTAAGGCAGAGGACTTCAGTGACCCAGTCCTTGGCAAAGCAACTCCAAGGGCTGGGTCTGTGTAGCAGCAGAGCTGTGCAGGAACAGAAGTGGGTCACACTTGCCATGTCTTATAAAGCCCATGATAAGAAAGCAGAGTTCAAAGGCATCTGTATCCTCGAGCTTACAGCTATTTCTGCCTCAGCTTCCACATGAAAGAGATGCCAGCTCTGCAAAAGGGCAGCCAGGGCCTGAAGAGGTAAACTCTCTCTTCTCTCATTAAGTCTGTAAACTCCTTCTCCTCCAAGCACTGGGTTATTGCTCCTCCACAATATTCCTGTATTTCTCTTTCTGCAGGCTGCAAGACTTTCTAAAAATGCTACCCTACATTTTCTTACACACTTACTTTATACCTCATAAGCACACCACATTAAAAGCTGATTTCCTTCCCACAGCTTACTTTATTCCATTAATTTTTCTTTCTCTTTGTGGCATTTGAATTCCTGTGATCGTAATAAACAGGATATAAGCTATTGGTATTTTGGTCTTCAGCTGAGGGCTTTAAAGAGGAAGGCAGAAAGTCTTGAAGAAGATCCTTTAGTGAGAGGATGACTTGTCAAATTCAACACTGGTCCTTCTTCCACCGCCAAGAGAGCCAGCAAGCACAGAGGATGGCTGCAGCTTAGAACCCCCCTTGCCATGAGAGCTCTCAGCTGTCAGCATGACATGCACCATTTTGTTTGCTTGGGGTTTTCTAACCAAGCCTGCCTCTCCATGGTATTTTTGCATGACATACACTGAGAAGCTGCACAGAAGCTCTCGTGGTGTGACAATCCTAACGCAGCAGTGGCAGGTGAGCACAGCAGCCAGTGACACAAACAGGAGCAAATGGCCCTGGAACTGCTTGCAGCAGTGTTTAGTCTGGCCCACAGAAGCCTCAGACCATTAGCAGGAACTAAAGATAGCACAGCAGCACCAACAATAAGAAGTGAACTGTTACAGATGATAAGGCTCATGCCACCATTACAAGTTGCCATTCCACATACACCATCCTGGCACGGATGATGAGCAGCTCCCCAGCAGCACACAACATAAGTGGCCAGTGGCTGTCACTCACAGCTCCACACACAGACCCAGTTTTATAGGAAAACTTCTCTAAGTTAGTCCATACAAGTAGCAGACAAATACTTGAAGCAAGATATGACAACAAAATTACAGTCTCTGCCTTGATGCAAATGAGGATCACTCACATTTTGGTAAGCTAATGTATTATCTCTCAACACTTAAATATTTATCACCCACATCATCCTTTCAAAACAAAAAGAGCTGATATATATTTTCTTAACAAAGATCTTTGTATTCACTATTTGTTTTCATAAAGGTCTGGAGGCACTTGCAAACAAAGCAGAGAGGAAAAAACACATCCAGTTTGAAAGTCTCTCTTATGCTCTGCTACTTTAAAACAAACAGGCCTAACTGGCCTCCAAGGAATCAGCACTGAGACCCAGATCAGACAGGTGAGGTACTCCAAGAGATGGTCTTCATGGCAGGCAGCTTAATGAGACAAACCCTCATTAATGGGCCTCTTTTCCTTGCACATTTTATGCATGAGGAAAAGCTATAAGTGCATATACCTGAGTATAAGCTCAGGTCTTTTCATGCACTTTTTTCTCATGACTATGGCCTTAAAGCAATGTGGAGGATACCACGTTACAGTGGCAGCGTTTCCCACACACCTCCTGCTCTCTGTCTGCTCTCAGTGGAGGTCTGGGGGATGACAAGATTCCGCCTTCAAGGGGCTGCCCTGTCTTCTCTTTCCAACAATTCTGTCCCAAACCTTTCACATCCAGCCCAGTGGCCTACAAGAGGCTGTGCAGGGCTAGGCTGAACCACTGCTGCCATACATTTTGAGGGAGAAGGAAAAAAAGTGCTTTAAAGGCCACATGGAGATCCCACATTTACTTCAAAGAAAACTTTTGCACTCCCAGGTGCTACAAGCCATAAATAGCATCTGTGCCTTCACTCATAACATACCCTCTTGCACTCATTTCAAAACATTCATGCACCGTATCTTCAAGTGTTGCTGCAAAAATGGTTGAGTATCAGAAACACTGAGATCTCAAAGGGCAGATGGGGTGACTAAGAGTCAGAATACACAGGTTTGTAATTCTTCAGTTTCCACCAGCTGCTCCCTAGAGACCCGGGAAAGCAGGCATTTACTGCAGCAACTGGTCAGCACAACTCCTGCATGATCTACAGCTTTTCCATCCTGACATTGTGTTTTCTTCTCACAAAGTTATCCTTGACCAGCACAAACCATTCATAACGTACAAGTTACAGTAAGTAAAAAGCACATGGTTGTGACTGTGTGACAGTCATTTCTCCTCACTGTGCCTTGCAGCAGCCAGTGAGGGATGCTCAGAGTGGAAGGAACCGGCAGGGCCGCAAGGCTGCGGTGTCACCGGGCTGCGAGCGCACGGGGCTGCGAGCGCGGGTGTCTGGCACCCTCTAGGGAGTAGTACAAGAAAGACCAATTCACAACTGCTGCTTCCCGACTTCACCTGCTGAAAATGGGAACTACAGGCATGGCAGGAGAGAGGAAAAGTCAGATAAGCACAGAAATAGGCTCCCCATGACTGCCTGTGCCAGTGCCCTTTCTCTCCTCAACATTCCTTGTTCTTTCACGTTGATATCTGGTGCAAAGTGTTACACAGACGTTGTGTGGAAGCCTCTTAATAACTACCACACTCTTCATGGCCAAAATACAGGTTCCCCCCATTAGGTCTCACAGCAGATGGCATCAACAAATTGCAACCACTCGACAAATAAGAAAACAAAGTGATAAAAGACTGGTGTAAGGATTTCCAACAGGCTAATGACAGAAGCTGGTCTAGAATCCCATATTCTGGAGCTTCAACCTCTACAGGGGTTTTCTAAGACTGTTCTCTTTACAGAAAAAGTGAAATAAATCTGCAATCTGAATGCAATTAGTTTCCACATTCTTATTTTCAACTCAGGTGGAGCACTCTGGTGATTTTCAAGAAATGCCTCACTTGGACAGGTAGTTTCCCACAATTACAGCCTCTGTGAGAGCAATGGGGTTATTCTTAGATCAAGTAAAATGGAGAACTGCAGCCCACAGGCAGTGATGAAAACCTCCTTATTTCAGAGTACTTCAGTGGCTTCTGGATCTAGCACGGAATATTTCAGAAAGCAGCTAAGAGCATTGTTGTGGTTTCCTTAAACATGTAACAGGAAAAGAAATCTTTGACTTTAAACCAGGAAAAATAAACCTACAAAGCAAATGTTTGTTTGTTTTTAAAAAGAACTTTTATTATCCCATAAAACTAGTGGGGAATCAGTTGGAGCTACCAAAACTCATCTTTTCTTTGGCACACAGTTAAATAAAAACATAATGTATTAAGATAAACTCTGTGAAGAGTTTTCACCAGAAGTTATAACCCTGGCTGAGCTCACACTTGCAAAGATTTTAGAGATAAGTGACAACAGAAAAAAAACAGCCACCACACCACTGGTTCCCCAAAAAGCCCTGGTAGCAAATTCTTATCCTCTTTCAGGGAGATCCACATTTAACTTGCACACAACCCCTCAAAGAGCATATCAGCAGCTGATCTGTTTCCAGGTGACCTCCATTTCACGAGCCCAATGGGAGAGGGTCTGAAAACCAAAACTAGCATAGAGCAGAAAACCCAAAAAAGACCACAGTGTGCCTGTTTTCACTCTAACACATTGGTTTTGTGACATTCCTTACAGCTGAAACAGTGCTGCTCTTCTGTTACCTGTCACAGTCCAAGATCTCCAGGACATGCATTAATTCCAAAGCCTTTTGGTTGGAAGTTTCACAAACCAATTTTAAAGAACCAAACACACCCAGCTACATGGGAAGATGCTCTTCCCACAGGAGAGCAAATGTGTTCTCCATTTGCTGCCCTGCCACTCATGGAACACTGGAAAGAGAACCAAGCAAGGGGGGAGCCCAGGCAGGGAGAGAGCCCAGGCAGCCCTGCAGAGACACAGGGACATCAGAGGCCACTGATGAGGTCTCAAGAGCAAGATGTGGGTTTGGATGAGGTGTCATTTGTACAGCAATGCTCTCTATGCTGAATGGCCTGAACAGCACTGTGGTTTAATAAAATACCACTTCTTCTCTAAAACATGATCAAAGGCCTCAAAACAACACTGCAAAACCTCTCACCCACATCCACAAACTTTGGACAAGAGGAATGGAACTCTTTACTGCTATCTCATCTTCAGGATGTGCAACCTCTTCTCTATTTCTGTAACAGCCACAGCTTGCCATAATCCAAAACTAGTATTTCTGTTCAAATGAGGCTAGGAACACAGAGCAAACACAAACAGAGACAAAGAGAGACTGGAGTTACTTTCAAAAAGACCACTCAAATCTGGACTAGAGAAGAATTTTAGACAGTGGTATCTTGGTAGAAAATGCATTTCTTATTCCAATTTGCCTCCACTCCAAGCCAACATCATCTTTCTGCTTACAACTGAGCTAACAACAACAACAAAACCTAGAACTGCTCCACAACCAGAGCACTTTCAGCTTCTAACTCTTTGAAAAGATACCTCTTTTTCAGGTCACAAGAGAGGCTGCAAAGGAAGGTATCTCTTGGCACACTCCTACTTCATACAATACTACTCATCTACTCATACACTCCTTTTGTTTTCAAACAACTCACTTGAGTAGGGAAAAAAGTACATGCTTTAACATTTGAGGTAGGAATTTAAATAACATAAATTAATTCTTTCATTTAATGTTTTTCATATTGTTTAACAAACAAAAGCTAATGGTTTGCAATCAAGAAAGAGTGGATTCAGGTATTGAATGAACAGGTCAGGCTTCATACACAGAATGGTACAGCTTACACAGGACAGGTCTAAATTCAGGCTATACCAGATAAGCTAGAAAAGCAGGACTGTATTGATTAAAAATACACTCACAGTAAAAACACTTTGAGAAATGAAGTGTGGCACTCAGTGGCAGCCTGGATGGCATCTTCACCTCAGTCACAGCCTGCCAGCACAGTTTCCCATTCTTCACTCTATCAGCACTTAGAATAACTACCAGGGAGCTAGGCATGTTTCTTTATTTGGCTGCATGAAAATTAAAAAAACAAAATCCAAACCCTGCCATTTCTTCTCCTGCAGATCAAGTCAGGCAGAGACATACAGTCACTCATCTCTTGGCTCCCACTTTTGATATCCTTCCTCTCTCTCAGATGCCAGACTGACAGACAAAAGGAGTATCCAGCACCTTCTGTCTCTGAGTCAAGACTACACACGAGATAGATATCAGCAGCAATTCCCACCTGGCTCTGTACATGCTCTTCACAGAAGACTTTTGGATTTTCAAGCCAAGAAAGCCCTTTCCAAAGTCCCTCACAAAACTAATGGTCTGTCCCAGGGAGCTAGGGGTTTAGCTGCCTAAAGCATTCCAAACTAATTTAATAACATTTTAATTCAAAACATCAAATGCCTTGAAGCTAAGAATTTCTGCTGCAAGCTGGGCATTCAGCAGCTGAAAACAAAGGAGGAAGAGCTGGAAGCAGAGGCCAATACCAAAATGATCATCAACTCCCAGTATGCCACCAGCATAAGCAGAGCTCAGTATAGTTCTGGAAATCATGCAACCACTGTGTTTAAAAGCAATTGCATGAATACCCTGCTGAGACATCACTGAAAGTACATGAACAGGCCTGGCCACCTTTAAGAATGAACCAGCTGCAGAGCAGATCTGCCACTGTGCCCAGGGAATGAATGTGGCTGCTGTGTCCAGTTCTCAGATGCCCAGCACGAGTCCACTGATAAGAGGATCGAGTTCTGTGCAAGATCACCAAGACAGGCTGAGGCTGGAGGAAATGCTCAGAAAAATATCTTTGCCCACCCTTAAGAAATGAAGGCTGATGGAAAACCTTGCCAGTCTACACTCCAGTAGGGAATGGAGGAGAGAGAGGCTTTCCACAGAGACACAATGAACACAACACATGTGATAGTCAACATTTCAATTGAATCTGGTAAAATTAACTTTTAACCATGAAGGGTGGTCAAACACAGGCACAGGGCATCCTTGGAGAGTGGACAAGGTCCTGAATAACCTTATCTCTCTGGAACTGCTTTGAATGGGGAGCTGGACTTGACAGCCTGCACAAGTTCTTTCCAGACCATTATTCAATCAACATGTAAGAACATGGCTTGTTCAGCATAACAAACCAGAGCCTGAATTTGTGCCCTCTCTGGGAGAGCCCCAAACACAACCAAAGCAGAAAAGCCACCTAAGCCAAAGACTAAAACCAAAGGCTAGAGGTGAAGAACTGGCCATTTTAGGCCATACAATTTCACTTCACACAAGGCTCTGTTTCTAACCTAACCCAGAAATGAACAAAAGAGGCTCCCAATCAGGTTTCTTTCAACTCTAAGTCAGCTGTACAATCCCTGCTTGTTATTTCAAAGCAATTTCACTTTGAGGCATATGCAAAGAGTTCAGCCGGAAGCAAGGAACCAAAAGGAACAATCTCATTCAATTTCTGAGCATAAGCTTCCACAGCTGCAAAGGGGAAAATTAGGCACAAAATGTGGATAAAGTAAAAAAAAAAGAAATGCAAAGTAAAATCTGTACATAGAGGGGCCAGCAAAAACTGTGTTGTCTCAGGTGCTGCTCTCCCATCACCCCACTTCCCCAAACACAGCAGCAGCAGATGTACCCTTGGATCTGTCAGAAAAGATCCCACAAGAAGAGTATGGATTGTTTCCACTAACAGTATAATAATGTGGCTTCAGATTCTTTTTTCTTATCAGTGCCAAGAATCCAAAATAAAGAAGCTAAGAGTCAGAAATCTGAAAGTTTTTAAGACTATAAATATTACAGAGCTGTCTTGATTTTTTTGTTTGTTTACATATTACTCAAAAAACCCAACCCAAATCTGACAGGTCCAGGGGCAGCCAGCCAAGCACCTTTTTCCTGTTTGATCATGTCAAGTATCACCTAACCATGACACTTCTTGGGCTAAAGCACACAGAAAAAAATATTAGTTTCTACAGAGAAATCCACCTACAGAGAATCCTACTGGCATAAACATCAGCCTTCAGAAGGCCAGAAAAGGGATCTGTGTGTATACAGTGCCAGATCCTGTAGGAGAAGTTACCCTCTTGAATACAGTGTGGGGGCTGAGTAGCCCCCAAACCTTTCTCAGCATATTAGGAAGCTCAGGAAGGCTCACATTCCTCCTGCCTCACACCAGCCAGGAAGCCCAGGCTGCACAATGGAACAGTGAGACCACCCATCCACCAGCCCAGGAAAGAGCCAAAGTCCCCCAGACCTCAGGGGGACGTGCTCAGCCTTTCAGAAAGGACACACCTGGAGCAGCTCAGACACAGCTCCTCACACCACACCCAAGGAAGTGCCTGAAACCCACAGCTTTGCCCTTATCACCATGGAAAAGGAAAAGCACCCCAAAAGGCAAAACAAAAAAACTCCAACCCAATCAAAAAGCATCCTGCCCCTTTTAGAAATAATATTGCTGGGGTTTTTTTCACAGCACAACAATGTGCTCAACTATATCAAACCAAGTAACAGCTATTGTAGCAGCTAATGAGTGACACTGTCCCCTGGACAGCTTTTCTGCACAACATGTGGTTTTCATTTCATGTCTCTTGTCAGGATTTCACTCCCTTTCTTTTATTTGACCTCCAGAAGAGAATAAAACCATACAAAACCTAAAACTAACGAACCTTAGGTTTCTGGTATCCATTAAAATTCACGTCCACAAGGCTGTTGATTCAACAAAATACAAAATAAGCAAAACCAGCCCAATTATAAGTTGTTTGGCCTGTATTTGTTAAGTTCTAACACAGTCTCCATAAACATATGTCTTCTGGTTGGTATTTTAGGAAGAAATCCTTAGAAGAATAATATTTTGATTAGTAACATGTGTGTTTTGAAAGACTAATACTGAACTCCAAGGGAGACTAAAATATGAGTAGAAACTCTGAGCTAAATACACATATGGGCAAAGAGCTTTCATTCTCACTGACTGAAATGTCTGGTTAGAAGTAAGTTGTTTTTATTATTAAAGTCCTAATAGCATGTGCTATTGACTTTTTGTAAAATCAACTGATATTTATGAAAATATCCTGTTCTTACAGAACCACTTTAGAGCATTACTAAAAAAAAATTACCCAGTATATGACAGAAGTGATGTCATTCTCCAGATTATTATGACACCTCTCAAATGAACTTCCAAGGGATCCTAGTAATTTTAGGTAGTACCCAAATGTTGACCTCTTCTCTTTTTAGTCCTTCAGGACTTCTCCATTAAGCAGGAATTAGAGAACAGCCAGATAGTGTTTTCCAAGAAACCACAATTATTTACACTCATGAAGGTACTGATTTACTTCAGGGCATCAAGCAGCTCCCTGTGTGCAACATGCAATTAGATTTTTAAATAGATGACCAGCTTCCTAGAGCACCCCTGCTGGCAGCTGGGCATTCAACAGGGTTATGTTCTTAAGTAGCTCCAGCAGCAAAAATACAAATGCATAAGTAAATTATTTAACTGTTAGAGAGTACACACGGGAACTTTAACTCAATAGATTGTTTATAGCTGTTTTTTAAGGAAGTCAACAGTCTGGTTGTCTGTGCTGCCAAAGCTTTCATTAGAACATGTGATATCCAAGTGAAAATATCATGGTACATGCAGATTCCCCTTAAACATACCCCTTGTTCACACCAAGGGAAAATATTCTCAACTGTCTCTTACAATTCAGATGGAAATTTAAATGCAGAGATAGCAATTGTTAATTTCTGCTGAGTTCACTCCAATATATAATTAGTTCTCTAATTAAAGTTAACAATCATTTATCACTTCCCATGTAATGTTACAATTATTTCGTGGTAACAGAGTTGCAGCCCACAGAAGAGCTCTCACCTCGATGTCACTGATGCTTTTGTCAAGCAGCTGAGCACATTAGGACCAGTTACAGCTAAATGCCAAATTCAGGCTGTCAGCCATAAGGGCAGACTTGGTTACAATTACTGCTCTCGGTATCAGTGCCTCACTCCTGATGTAGTTACACTAAATTCAACACGACTGCTCTTCACAGGAGATCAGGCTGGCAATTTACTGAGGAGACGGCTGGGGCACAGTGTCACACAAACCCCGGGAATGGGAGCTGCTGCGTTTCCAGGGAGACACCTGGAGATCTCCTCCACCCCGCACAAACCTGAGCAGACCTCAGCACTCCGGGGAGCAGCACCCTCTGGCTTTCAAATCTCATCTACCAGCATCTCATTTGAAAAAAACACAAGCTTAAAAGCCACCCAAAGACTGGTGCACGCTGCTGGGAGGTACTGACGTCCTGCTGAACCAGTGCTCACACACAAGAGGAACAGGCAGGGAGAAAGAGAACCTCTCTCTCTCAGCCCACCACACCAGAGTTTGGGTTGGGAGGGACCTTGATACCCCTGAGGACAGCACTTGCTTGGGGTCTCAAGAGACAAGGGCACAATTCCTCTCAAGAAAGTAATGGAGAAGATGGATCTGTCGTCCTACTCCGAATATAAATTTATCTGGTGACCTGGGAAGCACATCAAATGGCACTACAATTATTATTTGATTTTGGAGTGCTGAGGAACCTGGCATCTGCCTATGACACAGGACTTCTGGAAGCTCTAATCTGATCCAGAAGAGCAACCTACACCAGTGTGAGCCCATACTTTAAAGGCAAATCTAATCTCACTTTCCAACTTGAGTATACAGACAGAAATCTGAAGATGTTGCACTGCAGTCAAAAGAATTACAGCATAATTCTGTATTTTTAACCAGAAACTGTTCAATCTACTTAAAGGAACGACTACATTTAAATTTGGCTGTCACTGACATTGTCTATCTCACTGGAACAACAAGTATTGAAGCCCCAGATAGGTTAATATTTATGAGAAAGTCAACAGAACATCAAACAGAACAGGAAATAGCATTTCCTGGCAAACTGTCTAAAAGCAGTCATACTGTTAGCACTGCACTTTGCTGGCTTTTATTCCTGTTACTTTACAGACAGACATGAAAAACTAAAAAATCTGCTGAGCTGAGCCCATGATTGTAGCAACTAGCATGTATTATTCCTTAGTCATGGCTGAATTTTTGTTTCTTTTTGCACCCTTATGACAGAAAAAAGTATTTGTTAAATAGTCCTTGTTAACTAATGATAGCATGATGTGTTTGGCATACTGGCTCTGGAGCTCTGATACTGGCAAAAATAAATCAAACAACTCTCTTGCATGATCTTTTTTATCTCACAGATGTTAACAACAACCAGCTGCATTGCAAACTCTGCAAGGTGGGTTCAGGACGTGCTGCTGGGGTGGTGTCAGACCCAGTTACACACTGAGCAGGAGCCCCTCATTGTGCACCACAGAGCTTTCACACCTCAGCTCTTCAAGCTCTAATTACAAGTCATTTGCTGACTCCCATTCTTGATCACACAAAATCTTACCCCAAAATACAGAAACTCAAATTTCACATCTGAACCCCTGACAGATCCTTTAGGACTGAGGATCTTCTGCAATACATATTGGGAAAGTGATAGAAAACAGAAACCCAGAAGCACTGGGGCACAAAGACCAAGCAGAGCAGCCCTTACACCTTATTCCAGCACATCTCAGTAGCCATCATCATGGAATTTTAATGCAACATTTTCGTCTTAAAATCTCCCAAACCAAGCATGCCACATTATTCCAAGGAAACTGATTTTAGCCCTCTTTACTTGACTTGATTTTTAGACATATATAAATCTGTTATATTCACACATCTAGACATGGAGTTGTCTTCCACACTCCACTGAGCAGGGAAATACTGGTTCCTTTAAGGGAATAGACACAGGAAAGGTTCTTCTTTCAAGAAGAACCACTCAGTATTATTTGAACTCTATTTTATCTGAACAGTCATTCAAATAGCAGCTATCAACACAAACCCATGTGTTCAATGGCTCACCAAAGCCAGGAGAGAGGCCTATCACCAAAGCCAAAGGCTTTCCCTGGCCAGGATGGGGGCAGAGGCTGGGCAGTGAGGGAGGAGCAGAGAGATTATCCCTTTGCAGAAGTGGCAAGGAGCATTCCTGGAAGAAGTGGGTTTTAATGTGGCGTGGCTGGCAGGCAAAGACAGGGCTCCTGACACAACTGACACACTGTTCCCCACACAGAGGGGCATTAACAGAGGCTCCCAGACAAGTGGGAGAGGGACACAAAGCACAACAAGGCTCCAGGACTGGAAGGGGTGAGGACAGTAAACAGGGAGTGGGTAGATGTGAGAATGAAGAAATGAGAGAAAGATAACATTTAACTGCAGCATACAGGCCATGGCTAGTGGTTTTGAAGGGTTCTCATTGTAATAACAACTCTAGAAAGAAAAAAAATAAAGGAGATAAACTTCATATTAAGGCACATCATATATTGTGTCCCACTGCACTACTGCTCATCCTTAGTGCAACACAAGTAACTTGTAATGTTCACCTGAAACTTCTCAGCAGTTTTCTCCTCATCCTTTCTGAGGAAAGAATGCATAGAAGGCAAGAAGTATTTCATTGCCAACATCCCTGGCCAGCTGGAACTACCACCTCCAAAACTATCATTCCATCTTCTTCCATTTCCAAACCAGAGTTAAACCACTTGGAACTGGTGTGTTACATGAGCTCCATTTCTTTTCCAAAGTCTACAGAAACACAGAAACTACTGGGTATGCATTTGAAAAATAAAAAGGAGTAGGAGGTTTCTGAAAGACACCTGAAGAGAAGTAATCATCTACCTTGACCAAATTTTTTTTTTTTTGTTCTCTATTAAGATTTCTTAATGTTACTGTTAAACTACAGGTTATTATTTGACCAGAAAAGCCAAATTTCTGTTCTTGGATCTCCTGAATTACTGTCTTGTAGGTTCTCTTACAAAACCTCCAAAACAGTTTTCATTGATTCAGGAGAAGCTTTGAGGATAAATTCATGCAGCACTGAAGAGACCAGTATAATTCAACCCTGCTCAGTGCTGTATGACTTTGTTTCCATCAGAGTTTGTGATTTTAGCTGTGTAATGAAAGGGTGTCAGCAGAACAGAGACACTGTGCAATCACACAGCTCACAGAAAAAAACAACTGTTACTCATGTAAAAGGCAACTGTTGCCTAAAGTGAGATGCAGCTTCGAACAGGCAGATGCTTTTTAGGAACTTGCTTTCAGAGGAGAGCTGTGCATGATATTTAACCTCTGCACTGTAATTGCTCTCTATCCACTGCTGGAAGTCCACCTGCTGCCCATGAACTGAAGGGCAAAACCTGTGCCTATATAGTGACAACAGAAACATGATGGCTCAGCACATATTTTACTATGCATTGCAAATATGTGATTACAAAAGGTATTCACTCACCACATGATATTCTAGAATAATATCAAAGTCTGCTCATTACTGGTTTTAACACTTACTCATCACTCCCTTTCTCTGTGCTCACAGAATCAGAGGTGTGACCCAGGACTTGTTTTCCCAAAGTCCCTCCCTGCCAATGCACAGTTGTTCAGCACAACAAACTTTCATGTATTTTGTTCCATATATCTCAAAATAAAGCCATGAAACAGTTCTGTCCCAAGGATGGCCAAATTTAGGCCCCTGAACCACTTTTGAGACTTGAGACCACTTAAGGCTAAGCAACAAAAAAAAGAAGAAAGAAAGAGAAGCCAGGAAAAAGGCTGTACACTTGTATCTTCAAAGAGAGCCTGAGATTGCTACAAATCCCACGAGTTATTTATGGCCTGTGAGATGCAAGAGAGGCATTCCTAACAAAAGACATCAAGCCTGGCCTGTGCCATGGTACTTGCACAGCAATGGAGAAAGCTCTTTCACAGGACAGGCTCCAAAGATGACTTATTATCTAAACAAGCACACACCAATCAACAGCCCCCAGGCTGACTTCAGCCCTCCACTTTCACCCAAAGACTCAACAAGCTCTGAATCCTTTCTCCTGCACCTACTCCTGGCATGGAAAGGAGTGCTGTGTTTGCTCCCAAAGGGGAGAGAAGGGGATGTGGAGGACTGGCATCCTGCCCTCCCTCAAACTGAACATACATTTTGCACAGTGTCTGGGTATAGGCAGCCTTTCCTTCCTCTATTCTGTTGACTTTTTGGCTCAGACTCCCCCCAGGACTACCAGAGCTTGCACAGGACTAAGAGGGAAAGAAGGCAGGAGAGTGGACAAGGAGGAAGCTGGAACAAGAGCCTCACAGCAGAAGAAGAGATGGAAAAAGTAGTTTAAGGCTTTGTTCACACCACCATGACCAGAGGATTCCACAGCAGCCTCCCCCTCCCTCTCCTCATGTCCCTCTGCCATGCACCTGTTCTGCCCCAGAGCCTGGCAAACACTCAGATCACAGGAGAATCTTCTCACACTTTAAAAATACAATTTCTTCAAACCATGTCAACCTCTGCCCCTAAACCACGAGAAAAACCCAATCCAGAACAAAGATCACTGAGGAATTTGCATCAAAAGATACGCACATTAACCCTTAGCTGAAATGTTCCAGGCAGCTTTTATCTAAAAGATGTTTCTGGGCCTTGTCTGCACAGCCATTATGTTCCCCACGTGGGAAGCTTTTAACTCAGCCCTAGAAAAGCAGAGCCAAGTGTTACAAGATGCTTAAGAGTCCAGAATTTCATTCTTGCCTATAAATTAGAAGTACATTCCTCAAAATCATCAATCTAAACATGCTTACCAAAGCAGGTACATCTAGCATGGGCAAACATTACACTTAGATAATGAGAGTTTAAAAACTAAAATCCAAAGATAATGGATTTTCTTTCCTTTTTGCTATTCTAAACATTCCTAGTCACTCCACTTTCAGAGAGGATACTCTTGTTGATAAACAGTAACATAAAAAAATGAAGCCTTTTTTCCCCTCTATTATATCCAATTCAATTGCATTCATTAAATTTCATTATATCTACATCATTTAATTTAGGTCAACATGTCAAAGTAACCTAGGATCATGTTTGCTTTAAGTCAGCCAGCATTACTCTCCTACCTGAGCAGCCCATTTCAGACTCAGGGGCAGAATTGCCCTCCACTTCCTCCACAGTCCATGAAGGAAAAAGCAGGGAACTACACTGGAATTAAAAAAATCACTGCAATGCTGACAGTATCCTAAGCTTGTGTACAAAGAATATTATACAACTGCACAACAGCAACAGGGGGAAGAAAGTCTAGCAGTCAGTTAATTGTTATTTAATAATGAGTGCATTAGTAATTTAAAATGTAATATTTTTCAACTTTAGAGGTTTCCTTTTTTTTCTTCGTTTGAGTCTGCAGAGCTAAAACCTCGTTTCCCAAAGGCAGCAGAAGTCTCCTGTTGCAGGGGGGTCTCCATCTCCATTTCCCCATATTTTCCTGGGATCCCAGTGACAGTAGCTGCAGCTCACAGTGCTGTCTGCACAGTATGAACCCACACACGTCACAAACATATCCAGATTTCCCCATCTGATGAATTTTTATACAAGCTTAAAGAACATCTCAAACATTGTGTCATCTCAAAACATTACACTGTGTTCCAAAACATGCAGTATTTGGGTTCCAGCTGAAAAGTAACATTACAGCACCCAAACAAAGAGGTTGAATGTTAACTCACACCAAGTAGAGCTGGGAAGGAGAGGCTGGGCAGCACCACCTTACCCCCAGTGCTCCAAGGGAACTCTCTTCCTGTGTAAAACTTAGGAACAAAAATGCAACACTGACCTCTTTCCTGTCTGTATCATGAAGGAAAAACTAGAAACTAGTACAAGAAATGATAAGTAATCTACAAAAAATGTATTTAAGCAATGCATTTAGGTTGTGATTATGCATCATTGACATGAAGGAGAAAAAAAAAAAAAAAACAACTGCCTTGAGCACCCAAACTAAAAAATAGAGGAAGGGTAAGGAGACTTGGGAAAAAAAAAAAAAAGAAGTAGAAAAAGCCTTCCCAGCTTTGGAAGGCTTCACTGACATCCCCATTTAACACTACTGCAGCTCAGTCTGTTTGTGCTCTGCCCATGAAGGGACAATGAAAGCAGAAGTAATTTACACTAAGCAAGCATGCAAAGGACAGGCAGCCTTCAGTTTTCTTACATTTTACAAGAGAGGGAAAAATTTGCCCATGTCAGAAATGAGAGGAGTAGGGGGGACTATGAAGCCAGGCAAATTATTAATCCATGTGGGGCAGGACAGCCTGTGAGGGGGATAAACTTGGAGACAATCATTCTAAGGCTTTTACTATAGATTTATTACATGAACTTGGCAGTTAGGTCCTGGTGTTTTGTTTTTCTTATCAACAAAAACAGGGATAAAGTCGGCATTTGCTAAAATAAGAATATACAGTTGCTAAAAAACAGAGAGCAAGTAAATTTAGATTCAGAAAATTAAGTTCTGTGAAATGTAGGGAATCCTAAACTGGAAACATTACAAAATGACAAGCAAGTCTTTGTGTTATAATCACATCTGGGTCACTACTTCATAGGCTTTTGACCTTGTGCTAGAAAAGTTACAAACATGTTTTGGCTTCTGGAAGTGACACATGCACTGCAGAACCGCCTGTTACAAACCACAACAATATTAAACTGTCTCTCTGTGTATCCAATCTCCTCCAAAGCCAACACAAGGCTTCTCCTTCTCTTAGCTATTGATGTTCATGCTGTTCCTCTCGAGAACCCTTATTTAACCTTGCAGGCAAAAGGAAAAAAGTTAATGCAACTTCTACAAACCGAGAGCATTTTGAGTTACTCCAGCTGACTCCCTTTCCATGAATTTAAAACAAAGTGTTAGTCAAGTGACAGATGCAAGACAACAGTAAAAACCCTGCCTTTAAACCCAAGTGCCTGGGTGTCCCCACCTCCGAAATGACTGCCCAGGGGGGCACATTAATGGCTTATCTGCACAAGTTATTCACCAACCTGACGGAGCTTTCTTGCAGCTCTCTTTGCTTCTTTCCTTCGTTTTATTGTCTTCTTCAGCCTTTCCTTCCCCACAAAGTCTTTTCTCTTTTCCCCCATTTTCTCCAATGCTGTTCTTCTTTCTAAACCATTTTCTCCCCTTCTCTGTCTCCGCCCTCTCTGAAGCTCTGTTCCCTTATCTCCTTTTCCTCATTTCTGCATCAGTTTCCTCCCCAGTGCCAGATGAAGTTCCTAGAATTGCTCAGGAGCAGACTTGCCCCTTTTGTCTGCCTGCAGAGGAGGGAGCCTTGCAGCTGGAGAATGTGCAAGTGGTGCATTCTTGCCTGTGCCCTTTGCTTGATTTGCCCTTACATCTGGGCTCCAGCAGCCAGCTGAAAGCAATCAGATCTTTGCCTGGCCAAATCAAGTGTTCTTGCCATACCCAGATGAAAAACATCTACAGAAATACTCCTCAGACACCTCAAAACAGTAAAAAATTGCTAATAAAGGAGTCTACTTGCAAATAATGTGGGTCTTGTGCTTGAGCAAATAAGGGATGTCACACAGGCTGTAAATGAAAGGTAAGTTTTGAGTGTAGATTCATAAACAAGGCTCACAGGTAAATTACAAATATAAACAAGTTATTTAATATTTCAACACTGCACAAGGTTGTTAACATTCTAAAAATGCCTGTGAAGTTGTCTGCCCCAAGCAAACCCTAACTCAAATGCAAAGGCCTGCCATAACAGAGCTACCAGCTCAGACTGCACGTGGTCCTTCCTTATGCTGGTCTCATGAACAAACTCTCTCAGCCACTAGAACAGGATGAGGCTTTCTCCGTGTGCACGTGCTCTTAAGATTACTGCACCAGTTTGGGGTTTTTTTGCAGGGAAACAGACAAAAAAATCTAGTAGCTGGTGTGTGAAGACAGTGCATGTACAGCTCTGTACAAGCACACAGAGTCTGTTTTGTGTGCAACACTGTGACAGACCCACTGCCTTTATAAATGCATTATTTAGGTTCACCCTGGACTAACAGTAGACATCAGAGCATCCTCAGAAGAAAGGAGTCTTTCACAGTCCAGCTTCTGTCTTTGAAGTAGCTCAGGTAACACTGGACCTGCTCAAGAGATGAGGTTTTCAGTGTTATTTCACTGACAACCTGGAAGCTCAATCATGTAAAGGAGAACAGGCCATACAGAGTAGGCACAGCCAAAGCTCTGGTATAATTATCCAGGTACCAAGGCAGGGAGTGCTCCCTGGGAGGCTGGAAATCACACACATTCCTCTTCTTGAGGCACCACAACACACCACTGGAGTCACAAACCAGTCCATTACCCACACAAGACTAGAAATATACAACCACAATATAAACAGAGATGTTGTTATTTGTAAAGTACATCCCAGATAAAATACACATGGGAAACTAAGGGGATCTATTCTTTCAGGGAGGAATCCTGGTGGCCCCAGGTAATGTAAAAGGAGAGGAACCCATGTTGTGCAGAAGGGATAGCCATGAATCCAGCCTTCCACAGGAGAGAGAGAGCCAGTGCTCAGGGATGGGACAGCACAGTCTCCCTGCTTGGCTGCAGTGGGATGGAAAGAAACCTCTGCCAAAAAAAAAGACACGTGGAGCAACAGCCCAATTCCAGACTGCTACTAACTTGTTTAATGATGGAAGAGAGACGAGGAGCAAGACCTGCCACAGCTCTTCTATAAAAGCAATGTCACAACACTTTATGTAAAGGATGAGGACTGCAGCCAGCAATACTTAGCCAAATTAATTGAGATCTGGAAATAATAGTGTAACATGAAGTTTAGTACCAGCCAAGCAGTTAGCAAGCTGATTTCTAGGAGCACTGACTGGCCCATCCCCATTTAAAAAACTTTCAGTAAAATACTGCTGCAGTGACAGGCACAAATGAAGCAACAGATATTAATTTCCCTTCCTTGTGCACAGCTATTCAGCTCTCCTGGGCAGTGGCAGCAAGTGTTCATAAAGCAACTTTCAAACAAGTGTTTTCTATTAGAAGAGACAAAGAATTTCACATCAAGGTTTCAAAATACAATAAATTATTTACCTTCTAGATGATGCTGATCTATTTCACCAGCTAGTTTGCTGAATTGCCATTTCTACTTGAAAGCTTAAGAAGGCAATGGAAACAACCTGAAGTACAGCCATACACCATGAACACCTGATAGCACCCTCCTTCCACCTGCTGAAGAGTTGGCTAATTAATGTACAATGTGTTACTTCTGCCAAAACTCTGCCTTTACCACCCTCTACCAGCAAGATACACACATATATCTCACCTTCAATCTGTTTCCACTTTTTATATTTTAGGGCACTGCAGAAGTTCCTCTCTTATACAACACCAAATGACAAACATCCTTACTTCTGCCAGCTCATTTTTCCTGATTATAATAGCACCTTTTTCTTTTTACAGATTTGTGTGCTGAGCACTAGCAACTGTTTTTCTCTATTAAGTGAATAAATGAGCAAAAGTAAAGATGAAGGATACAAAAGAAGAAGAAACCTATATGAAGACAGTCAAGAGCTACAAGACACAACACTTCAGTTTTCTCTAAGATAGTTTAGACATTTGATCCCTATGTTCTTCCTGAACTGAAGGGTTGCGCCTAGAGCAGGTGCTGTTCAAATGCTACCAGCAGAAGTCCAGCTGCAACTCAGTACAGGATGTGCACAAAAGCAGTACCAGAAGGTTTAATTCTTTGCTCTTTACACATAATTCTTTACACATTACTCGTTTATGCTTTCCCTCCTTTGTAGCTGCCAGTTATTTGCAGACTCTTGACAGCAGCTGAGCCAACTCTCAGGACACTCCAACACAAGCCAGATTTAGTATAACTGGAATATACTGATACATCCAGCAAGATCTGATGAGAACCAACAGACCTCACTGAATACACAAAATTTCTCTCTTCTGTGAGCATATTCACTTCTGCTACAAAAAGTCAGTTGAAGCTCAGCCAGAAATTTCAGGTTCTGTGGGACTTTTTTACTTTACTTTAGGAACACAACAGCTTTACTGCAATGGCTGTGCCATCCCAGCACCCCTGAGTGCAAGGCTCAGAGGCTACAGGGAACCCTAAGACACCTCAGCAGACCTGCCACCCTGGCAGTCTGTGTTACAGATCCAGAGGCAGCAATCAGGGCCTGGGACAGAACACCACAGCTCTACCTGGCAGCCCCAAAACTGCAACATCTACCAAGAGATCTGCCTGTTAGCCAAGATACAATGGTTAATTCTGCTCAGTCTAGCTGATGCAGGTAGAAAAGATTTAACCCTGCAGGGAGAAGCTTTGTACTCTGTCATGAGACCTCAGCATAAGGCATTTTATAAAACTGTGCCTTTCAGAGGCAGCATTACTGGCTACCCAAAAGAGTATGGTAAAAAGATGGTAACTTCATTAAGTTCCCCACAGCCATACATATTCAGCACAGCAAGCAACTCTGACTTCAGAACCATTGCGCCTGCTGCTGAATAAAACACATCTGGAAGTCCCTAAGTGATCCCACTGAGCGGCATAACTGAAACCAGAATTTGGTCTGGCATCTTCAAATCTTCACTTCAGGGTCTTTCAAAGAGCATCTTTTCAGATCTGACTGTATTTGCCTCAGATATTGCATCAAAAGCCCTGATGAAATCCAGCACCAGTGTGTTTCATCAGTCAACCAGAAGCCTCACAGAAGACTCATAGAAGTGGCAGATGATTTTTGTCACCCTACAACTGAAGTCTCAATCTTTTAAAGACAGATGGAATAAAATACAATGTGAATACATGAGGAGTAATTAAATGCCATATTCTTAAGAGAGCAGTACAAGATTTGTTAGTAACACATTAAAAACACCACTCCCCTCTAAGGAAACAGACCATCGATTTCAGATTTGCTTCATCAATTTCACTCTGTTTTGTATTCTTGCAGCAAAGACAGCAGAATACAACATATTGCTAACAGAACTTCATTTATAGTATTTCAAGATGCAATGAGCCAATAGAGTAGTTTAGCTGGTACCTAAACTGAAACACCCTCTTAGGGGATGACTACTCAGCACAGTGTCTGGTCAGAGCCCAAACCAACCATGAAGGTTCCTTGAAGGTTTCCACCAAAACTCCATCAGTGTAGTTTATGTTTGATAATGGGCCAGATTCTGATCTCTGTGCCCAGCAGGCAGGACCACATAAATCTGTTGGTGGTGCAGTTGTAGGGATGCTTTGGGATTTGACAAGGGCTGATAGCACATACAACATTTGTGGGAAGTCAGGAGAGACTCATAACTTCTTCTAAGCTTTCAAAAGTCAGGAGTTTGGGAATGCTTTATGAAGACCTTCAAAGCTGACTGTAAAAACACTTCAAATCCAGTGATGTAAGGAAAACAACTCACATTTTGTGTACAGGTAACTAGGAACTGTGAACTGTCTGCTGTCTCTAAGCACAGGAGTCACTTTAGCACAGCTGTCCATTTGTACTGGGAATGACCCCTCAGAAGATGGAAAATACCCACTAATTTTACGGGAACACAGTTGCAGAATTACTTTCTGTTTTATGCAGAGAGAATGTAATTCAGCTAGGCACTGCTGTGGGGTAAACTTTGATGAGTGATGACCTTTCACTTTCAACTTTCCCTCTACTTCATGAGCTGTGCTGCCTGAAAAACTAGAAAAGGAAAATGTTTATCTGAATTAAGTGATTCACAGAAATGATATGCTTAATCATCTAAAGAGTCATATAACTCTCATAACACATAGCTTTAAGTCCAAAGGAATCTTAATATCAAAATGGCTAATAAATGACTCATAAACGCCTAGAGATTTGAAAAAGCTAGATATTTCACTGTGAATCCTAACAATTTGCCATCTATGTAAAGGAGGAGAAAACGCAGCTAAAATAGTGGGCTAACAGTTTACAGCCCTGTTGCACTGTTCCGCTGATGGAGAGACACGGGGCCTGAAGCATCATGCAGTGCATTTTAAAAGCGGACGCAAGTAGGAAGAACAGGGTCTGTGTTTCCGTGGCGTTCTATGCTTCCTGCGTGAGGTTTCCCGTGGAAATCACCGGGACCGCACACGCCTCTCGGCAGCGACGGTGACACCGGGGCTGTGCGGGACCGACACCTCACGTGACTGGCACCGGGGAGCCCGCGCTGGTCCCGGCCCCGAGCGCCCGCGCCTGGCCCGCACCCGCTGGGACTCCGCGGCTCGCAGCGCCCCGGCTCGCACTTCGTCCGCCTCTGCGAGGCTCAGCCCGAGGGAAAGAGAACGGCGAAAGCGAAGGGAGGATGCCGGGCCGCCGGCGCCAGCTGTCAGCGAGGGCTGTCAGCGAGGGCTGTCAGCGGCCGGCCGTAGCACGGGCACGGAGAGGGAAGGCGAGGAGCGGAGCGCACCGCGGCGGCGGCCCAGGGCTCCGGCGGGCCAGCGCTGCCCGCGGGCTGCTCCGCTCGGGG
>VZRX01001285.1:200783-240701 GCA_013398075.1 Notiomystis cincta
GGCGCTGCGGGGACGGCCCCGCGCCCGCCCCGGCTGCGACGAGACGGCTGCGCACCGAGGGGGCTCCGGGGCTCCGGGAGGGAGCCCGAGCCGGGCCGGCTCAGGCACACCGCTTTCCGTGCGTGTGGTCACCAAAGGATGCTCTCCCGGCCAGGCTGCCGGTGGGTTCGGCAGAGGGAAAGCTACTCTCAGTATTAACCACTTGCCAAGGTGGGAACCCCGGCTCGCGGGATGAAATCGAAGTGATCTCCAGGTTTCACGAGAAATCAACTCTCTGGTCATCACCACCCTCCACTGAGCTCTTAGAAGGCATCCTCCGAGCAGCACCGAGACCCTACACCAGATCAAGGCTGGATGTCTTCCAGTCCTTCTGCCAGCTGGAATGGCATCCCTCTCTCTTCACCGTGGAAAACTCAGCCGATCCACAATTAAGTTTAGCCATTTAAGCCCACAGAAGTTACACAATAGTCACAGTTCTCCCAGCCCCCAGCAGAGCGATCATACCTTGTTAGAAGGAATACAGCTTAATGCTGAAGCAGCAATGTGGAGAATATAGGATTGCTGTGAGAGCTGTATCTTAATTTCTTTACACAGTAATTCTTACATTCTCGTCTGTAACGCAGAAGTTTTCCTTCTTCAGTTAAACTGGTAGGCGTGGGAAAGGAGGTACCCATGAGAGATAACACATGTGAGTGCAATCCCTGTAAGAAAAGACTGAAATAAAACCCCAGGAACTTCAGGTGTAACCCCTGAAGGGCAACGCGGCTGTACTCGTGTGAGGGCAACAGCTGAAGCTGCAAAGGTGCTAAAACACAAGACCCAGCAGAGCCAGTTAACATTGAGTTAGACTTTGTATCAGGGCATTAAGTGTTGCCAGAACTCCTGGATTATGTTCCCTCCAGAAGCACCATGTGTGTTTTGAGGGAGCTGTCTGTAAGGCAGGGCAGGCTGCAGTGGGTCTGAATTCACTGCAGCCTTCCCCTGGCTCCCAGTTCTCTCCTCCAAGCTTACTGAAGATACCAAAGGCAGCGCTGATAACAGACTTTAAGTATTGCTCTGCAAAGGAAATGTTTCCCCATGAAGTGAATTATCCAAAGTGTGCTCCAGAATTGGTTTAAAACAATTAAGTGTTCTAGTCTGGCCATTTCTACCGGCAACAGGTGTTACATTGTAATATCTTGGAGATGACACTTGTTTGAAGCTAAAGCTCAGTAAGAAAATACTACTGGATTGGAAAAGTTTTCTTGAGAAGTTTGACACAAAAAGCGACTGTGAGATGGAAAAGGAGACTCCATTCATTTTGCAAACAGTCCATATAAGGCTCGTTTTAGGAACGCAGCCTGATGCTGCAAAGAAACAAAAAGAAGAATAAGTAGCCTCAGAGACTAGGGAAGCATTCTGCCTCAACACAAGGATGTAATTTAGGATAAATTTGACTGCAATTTATTGCAGACAGCAAAGAAAACACACATTGCATATGTGAGAAAGAATAAAGAAAATTAATGGTTTCTTCCATTCAGAATGTGCGTGTACATTCTGGAAAATGATTTTAAGAAAATCATCACCATAAAGCAGGTCAGAAATGTCCAGCCATCCCTGTCTTTGGGCACAGTACTGTTGCTCCTGCTCAGATGTGGTCAGGTCTGTGGTCAGGTAATAGCAGCCCAATACTTCTCCCTTCACAACTGCACATGGGCAAGCTGGGGTTGAATGAATATGCAGATACTTGTCAGTGAGCATGTGGCTGTTGAAATATATTAGTAGACATCAAGAAATAAAAGAGCCAGCTGTTTCGGCACCACAAATATTTTCAAGCCTGCAGGGAAGCAAGAAATATCCACAAATACTCAAATAATGAGCAAAAAAAAGGCAGTAGGATTAAATATAACACATTTTTTATTATCATCCTTCTAAGTAAGCATTCAGTGATAGTCTAGAAAAGGACCTCTGTCAAAAACAAGTCGAGTCTCTCAAATTGCCACACACAGTGCAAAGCACAAGTGTCCAGGGTTTTACATGCATGTGGTTGTTAACCAAAAAACTGTTACACAAGAGTAATTATTTGGGTTTTTTTCACAGTTCTTCTGTATTTCAGAAGTTCTTTGGTTTTCACATTTCAGTCAGTTGTTACAGAAGGCCACTGCACTCTCTAAGAGGTTTTCCATTTGATTTTGGGTACCCCATGGTGTGATTCTGCTAGAAAGGTATATATGCTATATGCTGTTATTTCTCCACCTTTAAAAACCTGTTACCTTGATAAACACATATTTAGCATTAGTTAAATAGCAGCAACAGCAGAGCTGTGCCTTTGGATATTCAATAGGTTTCGGACTAGAGATTTGGATTTACAGAAACAAGTCATTCTTGAAACATGAGTTTGAAGTTTATTTCTTCAAGTACTTAAGGCTGCCCCTGAGAGATGGATTATAGCATCACTGATGGAGAGCAATTTCAGCACAGCATAAAATGGCTGGCAGTAACTGTTTGGACTGGGTTTCCAACTCAAAGTTGGGTTTGGATCTGGAACACTTTTTTTTCCAAATTCAAGAATGTTTGGAAAAATTTTGTTTCAATACCACACTAATCAGAAGCAAAAATCTTCAATTTGCAGTTGCATTAAATAGCAAGGCAGTATGAGTCTGAGGCTTGTCTCTGTTTAGCAAGACCATGAAAACGATTTTCTTTCACAACTGTGTGTGAGCTCGAATAGCAAATAATTCCACTTTCTCACAATTCTATCAGAGAATTGACCCCATTTCCCCCAGTGGCCACTTCCCCCTGGGTTATAGCAAAACAAAAGATAGTGATGCTCCATTTAGGTTTGCTTCTTTAGCATGTTTGGTAATCTAACTTTTCTAGAACTGCCTTTTGAACAAATCACAGAAGTCTGTCATTTTATTTATCTGTACTGGCACAACTTACCCAATATGCATTAGTTTTCTAATGCAGACATCCACCTTTGTCATCTGGGGATTCTAGTTCATGCCAACAGGTTACTCAGGAGTGTGAGTGTTTAAAGAATTTACCTAAGTTTTCTTTGTCCCTGAAATGGTCATTAATTTGATTAGTGAAAAAGTAATTTTATTTCTTATACCATTAAGCTGGTGCACACATTCAAGATAGACATTTTTTTCATTGAGATAACACCTTCCCCCAGCCTTGCCTCTTCTGCCCCGACCACAAGTGCATTTCTGTCCTATTATCAGAACACACTAACTGCAAGTGAAACTAATTGCTGTGGATTTTTTCATCTGAGCTGCAAACCCCCCAAAACATACTGTAAAGTGTAGCTTCATTTTCTCTTGGGCTTTGAAATTTTTCCTGTGTGCAATGTAATGAATCTTCCTGTCCATGAGACCTTCCTGAGCTTCTAGTACAGTTTTTAAGTTGTCACTAAATGCTGATGCAAATGTTTGCTGCATGGAATTTAGGACTCTCCATCACTACCAATAGCACAAGAAGGATGACTCCTTTAACATGGTTCTAAATGCAAGTGCCTTTTACATTGGTCCAGTAATTCAGAAACTTTTAAGTCTTCGCTATTCACTTCCCAGCTAATTCCCACTCCATCTGATTTGTTACAAATGACAGCATTGCACAATCTCTAATTGTTCTGCCACCTGCAGAACAGGACATCCAGCCTGCTCACAGGCACGTGCCCTTTGCAGGATGGCCGGGGTTGCTCTGGAGCACAGCTCAGCCTGCCCTGCACAGCACCCACAGCGCTGGGGGGAGCTTTCTCCCTCCACAGCTGATACCTGCACTGCACCTGCATTGCTTCATCTCACAGGGGAGGAGCTCACCCAATTCTAGGTGATACATCTATTTGAAGTTTAATGTGTCATAACACAAGATAGCAACAGGAGGAAATGAAAACCTGCAAACACAAAATATCTCTTTCAACGCTCAAATTAAAAAGTGCAAAAGTAATACCCTTGCATATGCCTTTAATATCTACACATATAGGCCCACTTTGCTGCAAAGGTTACACTCTGTAAAAATAGCCTTGCAGCATAAAGGATATTAAGAGAAATAACTTTCCAGCCCTTCATCTACACTTTCTCTAAGAGACCAGCTTGGGTGTAGCTGCCTGAGTAGAAGCATCACTGGCATCAGTAGGACTATTTTAGCAAGGCAAATAAGAGGGTCAGGGGGTGGCTCTAAATATTTCAAGCTTCATGCTATGACCTGCTCTGTGTATGCATATACATGTAACTATTTCTGTTAGATTTGTGAGAACATAGGCTCATAATTGAGGAGCTACAACTGAGTGGAGCTGTTTTTCTTTATCAATTAACACATGTATGTCTTTAATAAATCAGGATCAAGTTGGTAGTTAAGTTTAAATCTCAAACACTGGGCAAACAGTGCCCTTATCCTTTTTATAAATTCTTGTTATTAGAAAACACACTGCTAGTAGAAGACAATCTATATAATTATTTTACATGCAAGGTCAGGATGTCTTTCCTTAATTACAGAATACCAAATCTGACCTCATATTTAGTTGCAATGCCAGGGCAGAGTTCTAGTCCTTCTAGAGAGTTAAATGTAAGAAGGTCAGAAGAATAGAACACTGCAGGGTTAAAAAAGAATCCTCTATATTTTACGGCCACCAACCTATTCAAGTACACAATTTAAGTGAAAACAAAGATGTACACATATTTAATGTTATCTCTGACCAAGGCATGCAGTCATATAAGCAGCCAGCAAAATCCAGTATGTCTTGTGGATCTGAATTCATTCATGCTTTGAACTCTAGAGATAAGCTCCTCTCCCATCCCAACACCCTCAAATTTAATACTACAAGAAGCATTTATTCATCCAAACCAGTTTCTCTTGGGTCATGTGTCTTTGCTTCATGAATAGGCATAAAATTTACTGCCAGTTTTTATATGGCAATGTTAGCATGGTCTTAAACTTGAGAGGGCACTACCTAATGGTTAAGGCAATAATGTGGACACTTGCATTGATTCATGTTCTGCAGAATTTATCTTCTCTATCTGACTTTCCTCTAAAGATGGGGAAAACTCTATCCTCACCATGGGTGTAGTATAAAGGGATTAAAATGTTTCATTTACAAAGTCCAAATGAGTAACAAGGCTATTTATGGCTATATGTAAGTATTTGTAAGAACAAAAATAGTTAATACTAATTTAACAGTGATAATTTTAAGCTGTTTATCAGCCTCATTCAGAGCTGGAGTTTCACGAAAAAATTCTATCTAAATATTGTATTCCATTTTCCAGTCAGCTGTATAATTCACGTTAATCATTCTCCCAATAAGTGGTTTCAATATTTGCCCCTTTACTATGGTAAAAGTGCAAGAGCAATGCTGTTTGTAAAACATTCAAACACTGCATTCAGAACAGCATTATAAATACCTAGCTGGAACATAAAAAAGAAAAGTTCACTTCAGCTGTGCAAATGCAAACCCTTGAATTTGTGACAGCTGTATTAGCCTCTTAGGAGAAGATTCATACATGGATTTAAGCACCTTTATGGAGCAGAAGCATTACTCAGTGATTCACAAGACACTCACCCTGTAAGTGCCCAGCTACTCACAGGACTACAGACATCGTTAAACACAGGGTGCTTTTCTTAAGTGTGCAGAAAATAACAAGTTTGGCGTTTAAAGCTTTCTCTCTGCAAAGCTGTTACGAATTCTCAAGCATGGCAGCACTGAGTTGCTGCAGCCCTTCTAAGACTCATTCTTCACATCCCCTCTCTACCAAGTCATCAGATTCCTTTTAGAAATTCTGATAAAATTCTAACAGGAAAGCTGCTAGGAAAATCACATCAAATCAATTTCAAATTTATCTTAATCACTGGATGATTGATATGTTCTCAAGTTCAAAATATGACTGCATTATCAATTACATTAAACATACATTGCTGAGAGGCTCCATTTGGTATGACTGATGCAATGTCATGCATGATATAATTGTGACACCAGCCCTCTTGTAAATAGACTGAGGTCCATTGTCACAAAAAACCAGATATCTGTCATGTTTTGCATTGGTGAAAGTGCACATAATCACATAAATTAAACTACAGCTCAAGCAGCTTTTTCCCTTTTAAAGTAGACATTCTCTGTTCCATGTAGCACTTGACAAGTGTTCATCATTAGAACCACCTCTTTAGCTTGAAAAACTGGCAGAAAATTTAAATATAAAATAGCAGAAGCTTAAGGTAATTCTCTGTGATCATAGTCTTAATTTAGGAATATTCAGAACAGCTTGAAACTTCTAGTAAGTGCTCCACCTGCACATTTTTCACTGTACTTATAGATGATACTAAAGGCAAATTTAATTGTCTTCATGGTTTTAATTCTCACTTTCATGTCCTATACCTCCACAGCACATACTCTTCTTTCACAGTAAGCATATTTTACCATTTGTGGAAGTCAAACAGGTCAAGAGCCTGACCTTTCCATTTTTAAATGCTGTTTTTCCATGATACTCTATACAAAGTGTACTTGGCATTGAGGATTGCATTCCAGGAGCCTCTTTTTTCTTTTCTAAACACATAGTCTGCTTGATTTTTCTACTGCTTGAAATGATTAATAGGATGGGTCTTGTGACCTCTAAATTTCATTTTGAAATGCATTGGGCCTGCTACCTCACAGGTTAACATTCCTAATAGAAAAGAACTGGGGTGAGAATTGAATGCAACCATAATTGAATGGGTAATCCTCTTGGGTGAAAGCTGGATGCTTTGTCATATTTTCCTTTTTTAAAAGCAGATGTTGCACAAATGTTTTTCTCCTTCATGAAAATGCAGAGCAGATGATAAGATCTATGGTATAAAACAATAAACAGCAAAACCATCCAACCTGACTTCTACCAAAACTCTTGGGCACAGCAGAAACACAAACAGTCAGCTCTTTTGATGAAGAAGACATAACCATAACCAAGAAGGAATCACTTAACAGAAGTAAGGCAGGAAGCCCAGTATATATTTCAGTCATTTTTATGAAGGTAGACACAAGTTTCAATAGCGTACAGGTCCAGTTTAAAGCAGGAGGAAGTAAAGGCTGAACCCACTACTGCCCCTTTCTTGTGGTGTTTGTTGGGATGCAGAAACACGCCTATAACCATGTACTGCTGCCAGGCTGGGAAACAGCTGCTGGAGACTGGAAATTCTGCATGACCGAATGGGAGTGAAAAGGATAAATGTACTGGACATGATTCAGTACTTTCCTTTGGGAGGACAAAACCTTTATTTCTTTCTTGCTCTATTTGAGAAAAAAAAAAAAAAAAAGAAAAGGAAGAGCAGATGCTGGAGTTCGTAGTCAGAGTACTCAGCTTGTGGAAGAGGTTGTTCAGCAAATGCATCCACCAGCTTGCACATCCCTAAATACAGCCAGGAACATCAGTGAGTGACCTCTGCCCTTATCATTGCTTTCCTCCCACCACCCTGCCTGCACAGGGGGAGGAATTGTCCTCAAATGTCACAGGAAAAGCAGAGTTCTTTCCTCTGCTCCCTCTTAGCCTCTTGTTCTGCTGTGCTGGAAAAGCGAGTAGGAGCCACAGCAGCAGCCCTGTGCAACCTTGTCCCTACCACAAACACTCACACGCTGGCTCTAAAAGCCTGCTCCTTCAAGTGGAAATATGGTCACATCATGTGGCTTTGGGGTAAGTTTTGTTCTCTATTGCTACTTTTGCCTCTCACACAAAGGGATTGAAATCACTTTTGGGTTTGCTATGTGCACAAACACTCACAATGAGACTGAATCTCTTCGCTGTTTTTGCCACCAAAAATGGCAGAAAGTTTTAAGATGTCTCCCACAACCCCTCTGAAATCCTGTCTGGACACTGCAAGAACACTATTGCCAGAGCTGATTTAGTTGTGGAAAACACTCAGATTGATGTAATCTGGCCCTCTATAAAACACCCAGAGACCTGAATATTCCAAGTTAGATGACTCTTGGGCCCACTCCCGCTTCTGAGTCAGAAGGGTTGAACAAAGTACTACACCATAAACATGTGTCAGAAAAAAAAATGTAAACAGGCAATCTGAAATTTACTCTCTAGAGGCTTAGTTTTGCCAAAATTTGCTGCTTTCTTCTTCACTTACAGGGTAACCTGTGGAATAAGATAAAGGAGATAGCCAAATTATTTTGCCTCTGTCCTTTTCAGTCACAATCAGGTAAAATACTAAAAACCTTCAACAACTTACACAGATGCAGTGGAAAGAGAAAGAGGGGAAAATGTCATCCCTGAAGTATAAACTCTTTGCTTAGCAGCTGATTGTAACCAATTCATGTAGGTGAAAATCCCGAGTTTAATATAGTTCCTGTGACTGTAAGAGCTGCTGCTGGGTTCAATTTACCTGCACCATATAAAGTTTGTATGCCCTTGAGCAATCACTTGATATTTACAAAGAGCAGTACTAGAATGGCAATAGATTTAATTTTAATTTAAATTTAGTCACTTCATAAATTAAAAATAATTGTATTTTAAACAAAAATCCTTTTCACCTATCCAGCAACAAGGCCAGTTTGAGGTCAAGCTCAGATTGTAACTCATACAATGTAAATGAAAGCAGCAGGTTGTGTGAGCATATTCCACACTGGAGAATCAGAAGTCTTCTTTCTGATAGATTTCTGGATCTTTGAAGTGCATCACAAAATCTATAAATAGAAGTTCTAATACAGTAACAGAGTACAAAAATACTAATAAAATATTAGAAAGTGATTTGTTATAAAATGAGAGCACAGATGGGCACCATAGCTACATAACACCCAATGGAGAGAGCTACCCATGGAGACCAACTGAAAATCTGAACAGGAACTTTTGCCAGCATCAGTCAATGTAAAATAATTCTGCCCGTCTGACTGTAACAATGACAGGTGCCAAGACATCTCTCCTCTTTCTGCACTCATAAATAAACACATTCAACAAGATGGAATAATAAGTTACTCTGCTTAGGGTAACTCTATATACTTAATGTAACTAGAGAAGAGTGCTAAAAATTGGCCTGCAACTATACTCTGAAGCTGTTATCAGATTCTGGCTTTTAATTGATAGTAACAATACATCATGTTACTGAGACTGATCAAATGTCATGAAAGTTCATGGGACTAAATCCACTAATTTTACTGGACTATGACATTCTCCCCTGCCTAAGCAAGAAGATTCCAACTAACTTACTACTGAAGTACATCTTTAGCATGAGGGACAAACTCTCTCTTGAAGTTACACACTTGCTCTCATTCAACTTCCATAGATGACTTAATGTGGCAGAGGGGAAAGATGCATGCATTATACTTAAGAGAAGGTTTTTACAGTAATTGCCACCTCCTTTTATCTATATGATACCTCTTACTTTACCATCTGTGCAGTGGAACACAGAGCTGCTCATTTCCCCAGGTGCAGAAAATTGAGTTTAAAAGAAGGCCTTCCCTATTACCTCCTACAGTCAAAACTGTCACATAGAATGTTCTTGGTCCAGCTTTTGACTTTGACATGCCATGAAAGTAATCCACCTGGTTTTTAAACTTACTGCTACTGTTGCACCCAGGCCAAAATGAGGTTCCACTTGAGACCCACTGTCTCTCATTAATTTATAAGGCAACAAGCTACTGGGAATGACTCATGGGTGGATCAGAGACAAGCAAACAGAAAATCTACCCACATTTGAAGAGTTGGTGGGACAGGAAAACTGGAAATGCTTTGGCACTACAAGCAGCAGGTGGAGTTCAGAGAAGGTGCCATTTTCATAAAAAATGGTTCTTAAAAGAAGACTACATTCAGAAAATGAAAAAAGATGCAACTAGAAATGTGGAGCACCTAAAAGATAACTGAAAACACCAGAAACTACAAGTATTACAGACTGCATTAGTGCACTGCCTGGGACTTGATACTGCAGATTCACAAAGACATTTACTGTGTGTGTATTTCTCCTACAGCAGTGGGCTCAGCAGCCAGATATCAAGACCTAAAAATCAGTCTCAAGCATCGGCATCTGCCTACACGATAAACTGTCCAGGTGACTTTGGCTGCAGCTCTGGGCCTATTAGAATTAGACTACTGCTGTTTTCTGAGCTGCTTCATCTTCCTTAAGGCCATCTCTTCAGCTTTGGAATAAGATGTTTCTTCCCTGCTCAGCCAGAAGATCTGTGATACTTAATAGCTCCTTTGAGGGATAATAACAAAAACATCAGGGGCTAACATTAGGATTGCTTTTATGACTATTTAATATTTATTTATGACTAATGGCATATTAATAATTATAGTTCCCTGAATTCCCAGTTTAACATGCAGGAAGTCCCTGACTGTGTCCTTAAATGTGTTTTATGTGGACCCCAACAGTTTAAAATTTCTAGGCCCGCCTTCTCATCACTTTACATTCCACAGAAGTGGAATGATGCATGCTAATCACACATAACACATGCCATAAACAAAAATGGGGATGTTACAGTCATTCCCTCCCCATAGATGCACAGTGTAAAGTCCCTCTTTAAAGCTCTATCCCTATCCAGACTTCACTTGGGGGGGTGACACTTGAGTTTCTGCTAGCTGATTAGTCACAGGTGGGAGATAAGCTCTGTCCCCATAAATGGTTTCCCACCTATAGTGAAAGTTACAATTAGATGATTAAACAAGAAAGAATATTATTAATCCATTAATGCTAAAAGCTCAATTCACTTGTCATTATTTATTCCATTTTACATTCTCTCTTTTTACCTCAACTTGCCTCAGATTAGATAAGGAAGCCTTTATGTAGAAAAGACATGTAAGGTCATAGGGGCCATAAGAGTTTAAATCTTTTTTTGGAGGAAAGGCCAAGGGTATCTCCAAGCCTTGATGTCTCTTCCCTCCACATCCCCTTTGCCTTTTCTTCCTGGACTAAACTCTCTGTTTAGATCTGCCTTTACAGTAACAGCACCATCTTGGTTCTCCCATTGAGGTGTCAGACACTCCTGCATCTTTCTGCTGCTCTGCTGGTTACTCTCCCATTTCATATTTGAGCACACAGATTCTCTGAAATGCAATGTTTTGGACCTGGACTGAATGTCAAGTGGTGAATTTCAGATCATTTATTAAATGTCTGAATATTCTGGGTTTCTACACCAAAGTACTGCAACCCTTCCCTGCACAGCACCATCTACAAATGTTAATAGACCATCTTTGTTCTACTCTTATGTCAGTAGCAAAGAGATTAATTGCAGTTAAGTTGAGGACAGCTTTCTCTTGAAATTTCCTCCTGTTTTAGCAAACCAATTGACACCTGACCTTTGGACAATTTTCAGCTGGTCATGTACACAGCTAATGATGATTTCACCTAGATTCTGCTGTCTTAGTCTGTTTATGAGAATGTCATGTGAGAATGTGTTCTCAGTGTGCCACGTATCTGATATAGCACAACCCTGCTCTGGAAGGTCAGCTATAGTCTGTCAAAGAAGAAAATTTTACTGCCTGAATGCAAATGCTTTGACATATCTATTGCTGAGGCAGTTTGGGCTACACAGTGCACAGAGAATAAACAAGATGCAACTCCCTCCCTAGATTTATATGCCTCTCCTCTTCTGGAGAAGTACCTCTAGTTTTTCATGCCTTCTCTGTCTCAGTCCTTATTTGATTGCTGCTTGCACCTAAAAGGCCACAGTGTTCCAGCTTTTTATTGCAGCAGGGAAATAGAGAGATGTGGGGACATTTACTTCCAGCTTTCCCATGTGCTCTGACCAGCCTGTGACCATGTCCAAGTGTAGCTCCAGTACCATTCTGCTTTTAAGTGACAGACACACGGTCACACAGCAATAAGGGACTGAAGAATCCTCAGGAAAACTGGAAAGGTGCCATAGAGAGTCTGTGATGTCCTTCTGCACTGCAGACACTCTGGTCTGTAGGCTCAATACCTCGGCCCCATAGACGTCGATTAGGGCTTTATCCTGGGAGAGAGGGATTCAGATTAACTCACCTAAATAGAAAGCTGATCTGGGATTTCCAGCATTTCAGATGTGTGCCCTAGCCATGGAGCTGCTGGATAAGGCCTGCATGCTATTTCTTTTCACTGCTGAGGGATGTTCTCCACAAGAACCCTGCCCCAATCTGTCAGGCAGGCCTCCAAAGTGTCAGACTGTGCTCTGCAGATGAGTAAGTCAGAAAGATGCAGGCTGTGAATCCTAAAAGGGGCTAAGCATTACTTTTGTGCACTGGTAGTTAATACTTACTAAAGTGAGACACTGTGGGGCATTTCAGGAAGCCAAACTGTGATGACTTGAGGTACTGGTATAAGTTTAGACAGAAGCAGGAGGCTAACAGAGTCAAAGTCTTCTGAACTTTAAATTTTTAATGAAGGAGCAGTCAGGTATTTCAACTTTGAATGATGTTGAATCCCATAGCTGGTCAGTGACATTTTTTATGCTGTGCTGCATTTTGTGAAAATACAGGGTAAAGATCCAGGGTGGAAACAGAGGCCTAGTGGGGAGAAGAGAGTTAGGCACAGGTTCAAAGCAATAAGATGGCCAGAAACAACTAATCAGCGATATACCTATCCCAAGTGGCTAAATAAGGAGATATAATAGACAAAACAATTTCTTCAGAACTCTTTTAAAGAATAGAATCAAGGAACAAACAAGACAAGTGTGTTATTGTTACTGTCAAAGTCTTTCTATTTTACAAGGAATATCCAGCATGTCACTTACTGAGAGCACTGCATACACTTTATTCCAGTTTGTAGCTAGCATGGTATTTGTCCATGAGTGGGAATAGCACAGCCCAGTCACACAAGAGCTAAAGCATTGATCATAAAAATGCTTCAAGTTCACAGCTATTCAGATTTCCAGAGATTTTACATTTCTGTGTCTGGAAAACAGTGGGACTTAATATGCTGGTTGAATATTTCCGAGATATATAAAACAAAAAATATTCTGTTGAGAGATAAGTGCAATAGGACAATAGAAGGCCTGAAGTAAGACAAATTCTATTAAAAACAGAGAATTCAGAATTATGATGGAGTGATATCAAATAGAGAATTTAAATGTGGGTATGAGATCCTGCACTGCACCATCAAGAGAATGGGGTCTGTTTCCCGAATACTTGCTACCTTATGGTTCTATTAACCTGCACTATTAATGTATCAGAACACTGCACCCAGTGTGCAGAGGTGGAGATCAGTGTTTATACATGTATTATGGCACTAAAACAATTACCTAGAATGTTCCAGTGCTGCAACATTTACCTACTCCTGTACGTGCCTTCTGGCAGATCAGGGATTTTAAGTCAGTGTAAAAATATAACCCCCTCCTACACATGTTGTCTCTGTGTGTATATAGGACAGCAACACTCCTGAGCTGTCCTGCAGGCAGCACGAACATTGGAGATTAAAGTAGTATACAAATAAAATAAATTCACTATATAAAGAAGTTAAAGAGCTCTTCCAAGTGAAAGCTTTTCAAATAGAAATATCGTACATTTAAAATTTTACAGCTGTGCTGTTTAAAATCAGAAAGAAAAAGTCAGACCAATTAGAATTCAGGATGTTCTGCAATTCTTTAATTCTCATTAAACTCAGCATATCTTTGAGCGAATTAATCCTGTTGATATCTTCCTGGTCAGACTGTGACATGTCTAATTTTATATGAAATACCAGATATTAGTACAGTAGCCAACTTCCTCCCAGTCTTTGCTTGCTTACAATTATAACTGACTACATTTAGTCTATATATAACCCTCCATGTTTTTTATTATCATATTTAAACCTGTTGCCCAACCTATGGATACAACAAACTGCATTCTGAGCTTTTCATCTGATGCTTTCAAACTTTCTCTGAAGTTCTGAAGCTGCATAGGCATAAACACAAATGTCACATGCACACTCATGCAGCAGAAACACCCGTGTTTAAATCAGAAAATAACATTAACAAGGTGAAAAACAAATACATCTCATTCTTCAGTGGGGCATTTCCTCTTAACATAGATTTATATGAAAAAAGAAGCAGGAAATCACTTTCCAAAATGGTCAATATTGGAATGCAGTGCTTTCAGGTATTAAGGGAAAACTTGAAGGCAGGAAACTTTGTTTGGGGTTTCAGCCCTGGCATGGATTTTTATTGCAAAAACAATAGTGAATTACTTTGGACTAGATCAGAAGCCCAGTTAAAAAAGTAGCTGTACTATTTGGCATACAATACTTCAACATTCTTGCATAATGCCAAAATGGAAGGATATGTTCACTTCTTCTTGGTGCCTGTTGTCTTTGTGTATTTCCAGGGAGCTGAATTGTTTTTGTATGAAGGTATGGCTTCAGCCAGACACAGAAGAGTTCCTGCTGTTGACAGTACAGCCAAAGGAATAGGAAACAGTGTGAAAGATCTCAAAAAAGGGGAAAACTTTTCCAATCCACTGTTTTCTACACAACCAGATCCAATTCAGGATACCAAAATGGTTTAAAGAGGACAATTTGTGGCAAGGAATTCCTGAACACCTTTTGCTTAAGAAGTGTGTATTGAAACAAAGAGCCACAACTGAGCCTCCTCCTAAGCACTCCGTGGGCTCTGAGCAACTTATTATCAGGCCCATGACCACACTGTGTTGCTCAGATGCTGTGGCAGCAGTTGGGTGGGGTTTGCAGGATTACAACTTTGCACCTAAATCACCTGAACTCCATCTGGCTTCATGCTGAGTGGCAAATCCAGTTTTAAATTGCTGCAGTGTTCAGACACAGCTCATGGTTAGGAGACTGTCCAGGAACATTCACCAACTCAGAGCAGCCCCCAAGCAGACAGAGATCTTAAACTACTTGACATGTTGTTTTCAAGAGATAAAATGAGAAAGAAAGAATGGTCTGCAGTGTCACTGCTGCTTTTTCAGAAAGGTCAACATTGGAACACCCATCTAGAATCAGTGGCCTAGAAAAATGCATACATCATCTTCTGTACCAGATTTTCTGTATGTTCTTAATGAAGGTGTAAGCCATCACCAGCAGTCTACCCACAAGCTCTGCATTTTCAGGACATTTTGCCTCCCATGAACCATTTGTAGGCATTCTTTTCTATCATAGACCTAAAGTTCTACTTACTTCCAAACTTAAATTCTATCCCTCTTTCAGCTCTTCAGCAGAAGTCAAAGTATAATTGTGTATAACTGTGCTAGCAAAACATGAAATCACTGACTGGGAAAGTGGAGCTGGGGGCAGGGTGGCACAGGGAGGGAAAGAGAAGTCCTCCTGCTTCGGAAATGGGAAGGGAGAGACATTGCAGCTGTGGGCTGGCACTGCTCTGTGCCTGGCTGTGACCTGTGGGTTCCCATAAGAATAGGCATTTTATAAGGAAGTGAAGAAAGGAAGAACAAAAGCATAAACCACAATTTTTAAGCTTTCTCTTTAGCTTCAAAACTCCTGTGTCTCACAGAGTACATTTCTTCAGATTTGATCCAGCCATTTTCCCCCTTCAGAGTCTTAAAATGCTTTCCATATGTTTAACATTTTTCTAATGTATTTTCCATCTATATAATGCATTGTCTATTCTATTTCTATTCAGCCATTTTGTCTAATCAGCAGGACACTCTGATCCAATAACTAATTTGCCAGCATAAGGCTCAAACTCCTCTGTTATCTACAAGTACTCCTATTACTAAGAGTAATTTGCTAATATACTAAAGGTAGCACTTCAGATGCTGGTGTCCTTGCTTTTGCAATATTAATTACTAAGAATCATATTCCACAATGCTCTAGGTTACAGCTGCCCCAAAACATATGCTTATAATTTCCTCTTGGGTTGAAACTTCTCCAGCATAAATTATTTTCTTGTGATCCCAATCTGTGTAAGTGTTCTGGTGCCCAGGACAGTCTGAAGTATATTGGATTGCATTTGTTTCAGTTTAGCAGTCTTGTTGATTAATAGCTCTTAACTCATCTCCTCACACAATTTCCTCCAAGTATTCAGATAATCCATCTTCTTCTGCCAGTGTTAAATTAAAGCATCATCTTTCCTTTAGAGAATATCATGGAGAGGCTCCCAGTCCCCAGAACTAACACAGTATTTCATAACTCTCTCTCCTAGTTGTCCTTACCCAAGCCATCCACATCTAATGAACTTCTGCTCACATATTGTTTCCCTTCAGGAGCTTTTCATCCCCCTGACCATTCTGGGCAGAACAGACACGTGAAGGTCCAAATAGGGAAATAACTTCTTTGCTCTGGTTTGGTTCATTGGGACCAAAACTAGCAAAGAACAGCTCAGGCTCAGAGAGAAGCAGGTGGCAGGGCATGGAATCAGTATGGGAAGAACAGGGTAATTCAAGCATGTCCTGCTCCCCCTTGGCTGCCTTCCAGACCCACAGCAATTCTGCAGCTACAGTTACATGAGCTGTCCCCTTGTACCACACGGTCCCTGAACCACTTCCTCTTTGTTTCTGTACAATTTAACTGCTTTCCACACTTAAGACAATGCCAGACAGGCTTCTTAATACACCCCCTCAGACAGGTACAGGCTGCTGGCTTGGGCTCCCTGAAGGCAGTGCTCAGAAATGGGATAAGGTTGTGTGATGTATCTTGAGAGGGGTCAGTGTGTGGGCTGAGCCAAACACCCATTAATAGCAAACCTATCACATCAGGCTCTCCCTGGGAAAGCAGTGCTGGCTGGCAGCAAGGTCTGATCCGTGCCAGGTGACTGGGAAGTCACAGGGTGCCAGCACCAGCTCTTGAGGTGGTGACGTGGGGCTGGACGGAGTGCTGAGCACCCTCATCTCTGACACACCCAGGAGTCAGGGGAAACTGGTGCAGGCAAGGATCACTGGAAGGAAGTGCCTGAGTGCCCTGTCTGGTGTGCAGGCAGGCTGCTGAACTGTCCTTTCAGGCTCAGCCTCAGAGTGCTTCTCCCTTGTCTCTTTTCTGATGTCTAAAACTACAGATGTATGTTCTCATTCTCTGACTAATTCTGAGTGTGTAGGAACATAAATCAGCTCCAGATCAGACTCCACTATTTCAAAGCTCTTCACACAACTGCAGACATTTTTCAATAGCACTGTGGTGGATTTAACAATGTGAAAACTAGACATAGGGAAAAGAACTACAGTTAAGATTAGAGATGTGTGCCCTAAAATAGGAAATACTTTTAGTTCAAATGTGAAGGACAAAGCAAGCAAGTAGAGTACCTATGAGCTCCCTCTTGAGGTCTGAGGCCTGAACCTGAAGGTGGCTCAGTAGGCTGGTGAAGTCAGAACACGAGGGCAACATTTACATTTCCAGGTTTTTTTATGCAAGTTTTTTTCCCTCAGCTCCTCTTCAAGTACACTGGAATGGAAAGCATGACATCCTCTGAAATAATTTTCATAGTGTGTAATTTGGGAACTGTTTTAAATGCTAAAAATCCTAAAGAAGTACACTAGGACAGCTTCTGGGAGACTGTGAGCTTCCCCTGGTTCTTTGACTAACAGTGATTTAATTTTGAACAGTAACTGGTGTTCTAGGCTGTTCCCCAGAACAAGTGACCACCCTCCACTAGTAAGGAGGTGACCAGCTTGGTGATGCAGACTGGCATTCCATGAGATTTGCAGGAACACTGTTTGTGAGCCACTGCTTCCTGCCAGACCCTGCCTCTGCCACTGAGCCATGTGTGCTCCCAAGGTCTTTCTGAGTGTGACCACAATGCACAGCCCACAGGCTGCCAAAAACCACTGCTCCAGACCTGCCCTCATCAGCTGCTTCTGATGGGAGCCTTGGCTCAGGAGGGACTCCAGTCAGGTGCCATGTGCAGACAGTTTGCAAAGAAAGACACAGGGCACTGCTGCTCTGCTCATTCCAAAGCACACCATAAAGTACAGCTACTCTGATGTCCATAGTTACCTTTTCCACTTATTTAGTCATCCTTCTTTCTACACATTTTTCTTAGAATCATAAGCTCTATCTCCCATCACCACCTATCAGCACAGATAGTATAATTTAAAAGTTGAATTTGGATATTTCCTCATCTATCTATCATCTTTGTAGAGGTATCTGTGATAGATCTTGGCCAGACATCTGGTTTGTTAATCTTACCAGTGTCTTTGTAAGCAACCAACTTTTCAGCTGAGCAATCTTTTCAACCAGAGCAATCATCTTCTTGTTTCTCCTGCCAGCTCAGTGCTGGGCTTTGCATTTCTACTAAAATTAACAAGACTTAGCAGCTACTCTGTGCCTTTGAGAATTCCAGATTATCTCTGCACAGTTTATGAAGACAAAACACTAACAGGGCACATAGTAAGTGTCATGCTAAAACAAGAAAAAAATCCCAGCATCTTGATACTGAGGCACCTTAGAGAAAAACTGCCACCTTCTATATATATTATAATTCCCAGTAGCTTAATAGAGCAAGTTGGTCCTGCACAGCAAGTGAGAGCTTACTAACTGTTATCAAAGCCGATTTCATTAATCGTTCTGCATAAATTCAGACAAATTACTGAAGCTCTAGAAAGAATGTAGCAGTGAGAAGGAAACGATTCCTCATGTTAGTGACTCTACAATCTGTTCATCCTGCTGTGCTCATCAAACTTGACAGCCATTTTCAGAACCAGCAACTCATTTTAAGTTTGCATTACAGGAAACTTTCCAATATAGAAACGCCAAAATAGAAGAGCATTCCCCTCCAAACAATGATGCCACGAGTGCTGAAAATGGACTGTTTGAATTATTTTAAACCTTATGCTTGGGTGGGGCTGAGGAAGGGTTGCCCAGTCTGTAGTTCCTCGGAGCATCAGTAGGTTGCAGCAGAGTGTTAAATACAACCTGGGACGAGGGTGCTAAAAGGGCAAGAGCACCACAGGACACCGCTGTCACAAACTGTGCCTGAAGCCAACACAGCAATGTGATATATGGGAGAATTTTGCCGAACAGACTTGAACCATAAGAAGGTGGGCTTTAAATTACCATACAGCCAGAGCTTGTGCTTTCTTAGGATGCCCTTGTTAGCCTTGGAGCCTCGTCAGCAGCCAGTGACAGGATGGATTGACATCACTGATTTGGGAAAGGGCTGTTTCATTTCTGTGGGACCAGCTCTGCAGGTTTGGTTTGGATTCAGGAAGGGGAATGCTGCCTTTAGATGCTTTTCTCCACAGAATACCACAGTGGAACCCAGCAATTTATGGGAGAAAGAAAATAAGAAAAATCAAAGCAACAGATTAATATGAGACAGTAGTTGTATAAAAAGTAAATTTTGGCAAAGAAAACACAACACAATCTAGTACTCCAATAATAAAACCACCATACAGAATTGTTTTGTCTCTTGATGATACATTTGGATATAAGAAAAAAAAGTACTTCAATCAAGGCTCCCAGCAGTTATTAGTGGGGTCTCTGTTCCCTTCAATTGTTCTTTTTCTCTAATTTGATCGTAAATAATAACTCCACAGCTGTGTCTTCTGTAACCAATTCCATCTCTCTAGGTTCCTATATTTAGCCTACATACAAGCATGCGCAAAGAGTAACAAAGACATAAAGAATGCTGCTTAGCCTTTAGCAAAATCATACAAAAGAGCTAATGAAGCTCACTCTAATAAGCTTTACTGAATGACCAGCTGTAAACCTTCATTTGTATTCCACAACAGGAATACTCAGAGAGTGTTACCCTTCCTCTAAAGGTATTGAGTTACTCCCTTTCCCAAGTATCACACTTCAAGGAGTAACTGAGATTTCCTGCAAACTGAAAGCAGAGCCATTGCCAGAAATGGCCCTGTGTGACTGGTCAAAGGATGCTTCTCTATACAAAGAAATTTCAGGTGATAAAACTTTAACTTCTCTTTCTATTTTTTTAGCTAACCAGCAGGCTACCTAAAAAAATAAACATAACCATGCTGATACTGGCAATAGCATCTCCTTTTTCACAATTCCTTCTTTGTTTGCATCGTATCCTACACTAAACCCACAATTTCTGTGCTGTTGTGCTACCAATGAAGCCAGTAGCCAGTTATTCCAGTTGCAGGAGAAATATTCAAGTGTCTCATGTTTCTGTACTGTCAAACTATGGAGATTCTGGCTAACATAATTTATAGAGACTTTGGTGCATCCTCTGTCCTAATAAACAAATGGTGTCCAGAGAAGCCACATACTGTGTTATTCAAGAGTTTACACAGTGGTGTTACAGCACTGACACTTGCCTGAAAGCAGGACAAATACAGAAAGATTCAAATTCCTGTAAGGAGCAGACAAATTACAGCTGTCCACTGGCAGTGTCCTCTACTTCTGACAGAGCCTGGGACCAGAACACAGCAAAGGAGTGAAGGCAGAGCTGGTGGCTGCCTTTCTTCCAACCACCCGAGGGAGCAGCTGCCAGACCCAGGCCTCAGTTCCCTCAGCTCTCACTGCCCAAACGACAATATCAGTGCACATTTGTGCTGTAGCACCGAGGGTACACACACCATGGTTAGCTACACCTGATATCTGCAGCTGGCTCCCTGTTTGGGTGCCATCACAGCAAACTGGGGACACTGATGAGATGAAGAGAGCTCTGTGGAGGGCCACCAAAATGGTCAGGGCCTGGTGCATTCCCCTCCTGATGTTCTGGGACTGAATGTGGGCTGTTCTGTGGAGCAACAGGAGGCCCATAACTGCAGAGTATTTGCACAGACCAACCTCAGTTTTTCAAGTTGGATCCTTGTGTAAGGAAGTTAAGAATCTGAAGTTAATACTCTTCTGTTTTCTGGTTATGCATTTGGCAGAGGACAACACTGGCCAAGAGACACTCTGTGCTTATTAAACACTGAGGCAACATGTGGAATATGAGGTACAAACCCTTTAAATAAGGCACTACATTAAGACAGTAGGAGATGTTGGAGTTATTTCAAATGTGCATAAAAAGAGCTGGAAAAGAGCCTGGACAGTCAGAGTAGAGAGTATAAAATCCCCCAAAATAACATACCTCTTTGGAAGCTTCATTAGAGTCTATACCAAGAGGTATTCTCATGTCCAAAGAGGTTTAGAATGGGGGTTGCCTGGAAAGCACCAGTAAGGAAAAGTTTCCACTCACAGAAGTAACTTAGCAAGAAATATATCTTGAGGGAAACATCTAACCACTCTCTTTTAAATCCAGAAAATACTTTCATTAGGCCTTCTATGCTAACTGCTGTGAGAACTAATATGTAATTTCTGTTTCTGATTTAACTTTTTTCCCCCAGGAAAATGCAAGCTCTCCAAAACTAGAATTTTCACCTTGAAATAATATCCTTGTGGGGAGGAACATAGAAAGAAAGGTTCATATTCCTTTCTATTTGTGCCAATTCCCTGAACATAAGTTCACACAATTTCCCTTACCAGAGAGAGGTTCTTGTATCTGTGGTGTGGCACTTGGCAGCACAACATGATTAAGTTCAAGGTCAGATTAAATGGTTCATTTCCGTGTAGGAACAGGAGCAAAACCTACCCTCCTCTTTGGAAGGGTTTTAGTGGTGAGAGCTGGCAAGGGCAGAAAAGGCATTTGAGAGGGAAAATCAGACCTTTGTGAGTCATGGTCAAGCACATCTGGTTACCAGAATTTTGAGTTCATTGTATTTTTGTAAAAGGAAGCTATAACATTAGCAGTAGACTCTATAAGTCTGCCTCTCCTGCTGGAACTGTTTCATTTTGGGTAGATAATTAAATATTCACTGAGCCAAAGAGAACTACAGAGAAAGAGAGAGTTGTCAGCAGGAAAACCAAGGCAGAAAAAGTAATTTCAAAAAAACATGTTAAAGGAGTCAGTTTCACTTCCATGAAAAATTTTGACAGTATTTATTTTGTTTTTTAAACCAAAGGGTTAGCTTGGTTCTGAGGTCCACATCTGAAAGATTTACATTCTTGAAACTCAATAGCCACAAACAAGGTAACGAAACAAGAGGAGCAGTATAAATTTAGTCTTGGTACAATACTCAGTTCTGGTTACCATAGCAGTATCTGCATTGTTTTTCTGGATTTAAGGTAGACAGAGAAGAATCAGCTAGCTTATCTTTTATTTTATATAAGTCTTTAACACAGCTATACTTATTAACATGATTTCATTGTGAATGCTCCCTACACAACATTTCAAACTAAGAATAAAATTCTCCCCAATCTACAGGACAATTTGAGTACAATGTAAAGCTAAGAAACCCCATTCTCTTTCATTATGAAGGGCAAAAAATAAAAATATTAATAAATTGACTACAAGAGATGAAAAAAACTTTATTCCATCTCCTTCAAAAATCAATGCTTTATTCAAGATGTGCATATTTTCGAATTATATCTTTTCCCTTAATGAATATTCCAGTATGTTTCTCAAAGTCCTGGTATAGTGTGTATGACAAGATGTTCACACACTTTTTATGGTAAGGAAGAATGCCAAGAATACAGCTGAAGAGGCCAGATTTGTAATATGGTAGAAACAGTCTGGGAATTCCTGATTCCTGTCTTGTTTATTGGCAGCCAATACCAGATTTCCAGCAGAAAAGACCTTTCATCCAGAATTAAAGCAGCCCTCCCATAGCACCATGCTGAGAACAAATTTGGGGCCAGTAGATGCAATGGTAATTCCTCAAAGGCTCCTCAGTACCCACACAGATCCTTAAGAAACCTGCATTCATCGATGTTTACAAATACATGAAATTAATGTTAGAAGGACCCGTGCTGACCACAGGCCTCTCAGAGAAGCTGGACCTCCAGAGGAAATCTGCATATTGGCAGGCAGAAAAGGGAAGAGGAGAGTCAGATTCACAACAGGGTAAGTCAGAAGGGAGGTTGCAGAACCAAGCCAGATATTTGGCATTAAAATATCAGGTAGGAAGAAGGGATTGAAAATCAGTGAACCACGTTTCACTCTTAGCTCCCATAATCATTTGGAGCAGTTCACTCCATTTATCCTGGGAGTGTGCTCCCAGTGTCAGCAATACCTGCCTTGGGATGCCCACTGTTGAAATGTGCCAAGTGCTTTGCAGTGCACAGTCATATCACTGCAGCTACTTTCTGAACTGGTAAAGTACAGCCTGAGACACACAAATGTTTTGCCTTACACATGGGACAAGTTTCTGCAGCTGGAGTTCAAGTTTCCTCAGCCAAGCCAAGGGCTCTCTTCGCTTTGCCTGCATTCCTATGAGTGGAATTGCTTTGTGTGCAGAGAAAATAGAAAAAAATTGGCAATGAGTTAACCTCCACTCCCTCCATGTATATCCAGCTTTGTGTGCATGTACAGAACGCTGAACTAGAACTTATTGCAGCACGCTCTCTCCAGGTTCAAAAAGATCAACAGATGCTCCTTTGTCTGGCACAAATCCCTGCCTTGTCCCAGGCAGGATCAGTGTAATCTAAATCGCTGCATACTGAGCTCCCCTGGAGTGAGGTGTCCTCCCTCAACAGCCAGATGGTTCAAAGATCCCAAAGACCAATCTTTGGAGGGCCAAGGGACACCTTGGATTCCCTGTTGTTTTCCTCTTGCAAGCCTACGACCTCCATACAAATACATATTTCAAATCAAGCTTGAAGAGAAGTAGAACAGGGATTTAAATATTACATTACACTGGTTGGCCTCTGGAACATTGAAATAAATCAGAAATGCCTTTAAGCAAAACAAAGCAAAAGAAGATGCTGCACTCTTTCAAGAACAGATAGCTTTCTACCCAGGTACTGGCACAATTCTAATTTCTCATCCTTCCTTCCCAGCAGCAGAAAGTATATGGTTATTCCACCTCCCTGCTCTCTGTGCAAAAATAATTTTTTGCCTTGACAGATGAAAGAAAAAAACCTCTGAAAGAAATTTGATTCAATGTTAAACATTTTAGATGTCAACATTATTTTGAATTCCAATTAAAGGAAGTTAAAACAGTTAATTTTACTCAAAATGAGGTGTTTTACTTATAAATTTAGAGTCTAATTTACCTACATCTATTACTTAAATCACGCATTCAAATGTTAAAATCAAATCTTTTGTCAGCTCCAGAATGAAGCATTAAGGTTAATATTTTAGCATTCTCATTTTCTTTTCTTAAAGAATATTTGCCAAATTTAACAAATGTAGTTTTGTTTTCCCAGAATTTTTCAGATTTCTAACTATTTATTTAAATTTAGACATGGTATGACAAAACCCCCAATTTTTCATCACGTCATGTAAATAGCTGCAATCAGATAAAAAAAATAGAAAACAGGACAGGAAAAAAAGAGTTTAAATTTAGTGCTGATTTATCTCAATCCTTGGGTTTTCTTCCTTCTTACAGATCAATCAAACAGCAAAATATAAAAAGCAGCAGCAATGCACCTGAAGACTTTAAAGATGGTGCAGAATTTGCAGACATGTTCCATGTCTGTAAATCTCAGCAACCACTTTGAAAACATGACCTGAATTGTAAATTGATAAGGAAATAGGGTGATGATCTCAAAACAGATGTGTTCTGTAAACCATAGAGAAGATTTTTCCAGAGTTGTCCTTATTTTCAGAAACAACATAAATTCCAGGTGATTTTTAAGCTGACAGGAAGAGGATGTTTTTCTCTGAGCTCTAAGCCTTTTGTTCATTACAATTCAGATACTCTCTCTATAAATTTAAGTTTATTAAATAATTAAAATAACATAATATTGCCCAGAACAGAACAAAACATAAGAATATCTAGTGAGGGCCCATCTGTTCAAGAAAAGAATGCTAATGAAGACTGAAAAAGGCAATTGCACTTTTATTTTGTTTTTAGTTGCTCTTTTCATCTATTCATAAATTGCAAATGAGAGAACTGGAACTGTCAGTATGCTCCACTCATGTCCAAGACCTCTACAGTCAAGTATCCCACTTCTCCCTATGAGTCTTTCCAGCTTTTAGGAAAACCCTCTTAGTATAATTCCCACACTAGCCCACTAATACTTTGCAATTTGGCTTCTGGCCCCCATCCCCGTCTCTCAGATGTCTTTGTCTACTTGCCCATCTCAAAGACAGCACATTCTGTATCACTAATTAGGCCTGGACTATGGCAATATAAAAATTGCATCTCCTCTAGGGACTCTTCTATACCCTAATGACCAATTGTTTGGCAGATTTTGACTGCCCAGCAGGAGCACGTGGCCTTTGTTGGGCTTGGGGCTCTGAACTGAGACATTGTGAGGCAACAGTTTCTGTACAATAGTCCTGAAAAGCCCTACTGGAGACTATTTTGTCTCTAGAATGTTTTTCACTAAAAGGTCTTCTTCTTTTCCCTTATGCTCATTTAATGGAAATAAGGTTTCTACTCCTCATTAGAAGTAACGTTTGTATCCACTTCACCTCCAGGATTTTTATGTCTTGTTGCACCAAAACCAAGGAAAATACCAGAAGAATCCAGTGAGTATTTCAGTGGTATAAGGACACAGAATAAAGGGAAGATGACAAAGCAACAATTTTCTACTAACAGACGCTGGCTCTCAAATTTTTCACAATAGTAATAACGCCAAACCTTTGAGTTTAGCAAAATACAGGCAGAGGAACAACAAATGGCTGTAAAACTGTTGATTTGCAATTAAGAGGGAGGGTTCCCAACTCTTGTTGAATTGGTGGAGGTCACATCAGCTCCTGCATAATACCTGATTATCTGAAGCTGTGCTCTGACCAGGTTTGAGAGCTGCAGCTGCCCATTCTCCTTTATGTATTTTGTTTCTATTGTCTGCTTAAACTACAAGCTGTGCTTCTCAGGAGCTCTCTCTTTTAGGAAACTCTTAGGTCCAGCACATTGGATTCCAGTCTTGGTGAAATTTGATAGAGCTTGCTCCAGCTCAGACTGCAATAATAATACACTACATTTACAAGGTTTTATGTTAATGAAATGGAAAAAAATTACGTGCCTGTCTTGATTTCAGCCCATGGCTTTGCCTCAAGCTAAAATACATGCTAAGTGAGCTTGAACTAATAATGTCATCCCTGTGATTGCTAATGATTTAATTAAATGACTATAGTTACATTCAAATAAATATCTGAATCTCATTTTCTGAAGTGCAAAAAATTATTTTAATTAAACCTGATTACAGAAGTCATCGAAGGAAGTATTCTCTTAGTACTTCTGTGGTGAAATGGAATCCATTAATCACTTTGATCTTCACATTTGAAATACTACAAAAATAAGTGCCTATAAAAGGCATTGTTGTCATGTTCTATAGAAATACATTGGTACAAAATCCTATCTTAATGGGAAATTACAGATGAGAAATGAAAGGCTACTGAAGCTCAAAATTCAATAGTGCTGTTTCTTTGACAAAATATCTCTCACTATGGATGTGAAATTGCTCCGATTTTTTTTTTTTTGGACAATGGTAGATTTTCAGTTTTAGAAGAAAATTAAGAATATTGTTATGTGTTCTATGGTGGGACTACAGTTGCTGTGGGAACGATCACACTAAATTTCCATACAGCTGTGTTTATGTCCTCAGCCAAACAGTGGAATTAAAATGGTTTTCAGCATTCAGATTTTTGGTCTTTTAATAAGTGAAAATAATTCCATTACAGTAGGACCTCAGATTGAAATAAATATGCACCTCAATTTCAACAATTTGGATTTTTTTTACGTTTTACAGGTCTTCACCCAAAATAAATGCAACTGAAAATAATTTAATTTCTTTGACACATTGACCTAAATAGGCTTATTTCAGAAAGCTGAGTTTTCTACCTGGACTGACATGCCTCAGTGTATTAAAGTTACTAGAAAAACATAGGGCATGTGTTCTGGAACAGCCCAATTCTGCTGCAGCTGCTGGATTCCTTTTACTGCCATTAGGAGGGTCTGTGGAAAATAAGGCTTGTGAGATTTTAATGCTAAATCCTTCCAAAGCTGACCAACATAAAGCTTGCACCTTACCCAAAGATATTCAAGTCTGGACTGCTGCAACCATGAACTGGCTGTGTCCTGAGCTTTATGGTCACATCACCCCATAGTTTCTATTCCCTTATCATAACCTGCTTGCCTGAATTTTGAGTGCTCTTCCTGTGCTGTACATGTTATAGTTTCCAATCTGGAAGATTCACATTCCCCTCCATGTAACTAAAGCAAATATGCTTCCGCTTCTTGAATTTTGCTAAAATTTTCTACAAAAATATATTTCCCCAGCTACAGACCATGGCTAGGTGCTAGACAGCCACACTGCATCCTAAATGTGTACCTCTAAAGGTACAGTTGGCTGCAAGCTCTTTACATTTTTAATAAGCCACTGATGACCTTGGGCAAGCTTAATTTTCTGCAGATACAGCCAGTAGAATATTCTTTCACAAAAAAAATTAAGGCTTTCTGACATGTTATAAAATTGAATCTGAGTTTTCAAACTTGGGGGGCAAGATTTCAGTTGATATAAATCCCTTCTGTTCACCCCAGTCTAGACAATTCAATTTAGGCTGCCTAAGAATCCAGACCAGAGTTTCCTTCTCTGATTAACAGCTATCAGATGAGGTCCTGCAAAAAGGACTGATATGTTCCTACTATTGTTCTCTTATTTTTTGTATCTGCCATTTACAATCTACATTGACATATTCCTTCCAACAATAAGATTCTACTTTAATTTCCTGTGCCTTGGCTGGTACACCTGGATCATACATTGCAGCTATGAAAGCTAAAAAATGTATAATTAGAGAGATTGGTAAAGGAGGCTTGTGATTACATCTTGAATACTTGTTTTGTGCCCTTTCTAGTCTAACTGGGTGTGCTGGTTCACTCCCCCATCCTCCTCCCTCAGGCTGCTCTATGATCTCAGGAATCCTCCTTAGGCCTTGGCCTTGACTAATGGCCCCTGGGCAGATAAACTCCCCTTGAGCTTATCAGAAACACTGTCTGGGCCAGGAACTTCTCTTGCCTGACCCAGGAAGGGGACAAGGGATAACCAGTCATCCCTGGACAGCCCTGGAACACTACTTGCCTGAATCATAGCCCGAGGAGAACAATACTATTACTGGAGTTTTGAAAAATCCCAATGATTACTGTCTGGGATTAGAGCTGGGATGGACATTGACTGATGACTGATGCCAACCATCCTGTGACATAGGCAGTGGTGCTAAGGGAGGCCCCTGGAGCTCTCTGGGCTGGCAGGGGGCTGTGGCAGCATCTCTCTGAGTGGGACAGCTCAACTCACAGCTCAGCTGTCACCTCTGCAATACTCGAGGGCCAGCCCGCAATCTGCCGAAGGGCCTGAGCTGTGGCACCCGTGGTTGAGGCTCACCCCTTGTCTGCTGAGAAATGCAAAGACATCCAAAGTGCTCCACTGAATGTGAGGGGAGTTTTAGCATGTACCTGTGTACATCTCTACAATTACATCCCTGTGTCAGTGTGTGTGCAGGTGTGAATTGACTGAAATTCTCCATGGCAGGCATAGTATGAATATTGACATTTCGGATCTAGAGGTACTGCTGTGCTTATAGCAAATCCTATTGGGTCACTCATTGATTAAGGGCTGTTAAATGCTTTTGATGTAAACTGTTGACCAAGTTGGAAGCTAAGTTTGGGCTCAGCCTTGCTTAGGCTCCATCAGGAACACAGAAAGCAAGGGGGACTATTCTGAACCTCATAACCCTTTGGGAGGGTCTCCTACACCTCATTGCATCCTCAGCCTTTCGTGTCCTTACCCCTCTGCATCCTTACCCTGTTGTGTTCTCTGTCTCTGTAAATCATTCTAAACACATTCTAATCTGAATTTCCTTTGCATGCTTCATCTCTGCAGTAAGTAATAGAGTGAACTGTGCTGTCAAACTTCGTTAAGTTTCATTTTCACAAACTTCTATTAAACCAGCTTTTGCTAATAGCTTTGATGATGATGTTTAAGGGACCTAAACCACTCATTTGTGACACTAGACCCCATTGATAACACTCCTGGCAAATATTTAAACCTTTCCAAGAACCTAATTAATATTTATACTAGACAACACATTCTAATCAGACAATTAAAATCCAGAAAGGGAAAAGACTCTCTGACAAACACAATCAAACCTCTCTAGACATAAATCTCCTTCTATGTCTCCTCTACTGACATCACCAAATGAAGCTGACAGACATAATAGCACACTAAAATTACATAATTTTTAATCTTATTTTAGGAATTTTATGTAATCTGCTGGCTGCTGTGCATTGAAATAAGAAATGATAAGAAAAATTGCAAACCAAGACACCCCCATACAGACAGCATCTTATTGACAAGCTATTTTAACCTTTTCCTGCATGTCACTACTACTCTCTTGCCAGCTGTCATGAAGACATGGCAGAAGATGCATCTAAACATTTCCAGGACCCTCTGCTGACATTTCTGTTATCCTGAATTTCCTCTTGACAAAAGCTGATGAGTCACTTCCCCCCCATCAAACCCAAATTTTAACTTCTGGCACTGCTGAGATTCTGAATTTTTTCTTTTGTCCATGCTGTGCCTTTACACTGAATCTTGTTAATTAAATCATCTCAATATCAAAAAATACCTTTAAAAATTGCAGGTTTGTCCCCTCCCACCACAGACTGAAAAGCCATATGATGTTTATTAGCATGCAGCATGTGTTACTTTGAGTTGGCTGGGAGGTTGATGGAGTTAACTTGAATGCCATACTGGTATTCACACTGGCAGGTCTCCAGTTCCTCTTTGCCACCTGCAAACCACATCCTCCCTCAAACAGGATGCTCATTTCACCATTCCCTGAGACAACACCAGCTTCTGAACAAATTCTTGTTGTCCCTTATTTTACAGGTGAGGGAGGTGCTCATACACAGAAGTAAGGCCATTGTAGAGCTTTCCAGATAAATGACTTTGAGCTGTTAAATTGCTTAACCCTCGTTTGATTCAGTGCAGCCTCTTTGTCTTTTTTGAACAAGTCATGTTTGAATGAACTTTTAAGTGTAATTCAGTACAAGTATGGCTATATACACAGGAGAGGCTGTGCTGCATCTTGAATTGTGGGTTGAGGAAGTTCTTTAAGAAAATGATGAATTTACTGAATGATACAGATTCAGGTTAGCTGAAGTGATTGGAAAATCGAATTTGTTGAACTGCTTTGAAATTAATGGGGAGAAGGAGTACTAAAAAATTTAGGAAATAAAATTAATGACTGTATGGCAGCATAGTCTGAAAAGCTTTCACAGAGATAATAGGGAATATTCCAAAACAATTCTAAGACTAATATTTTAAGGGTTTTCTGTTATTTGTCACATGATTTCAGTTCTTAAAGACATCCTTTGCAAATTATTAAAATGGCAGTTCAGCTAGAGATGTTGCTGCATTACCATTTGGCAAGATTTTGTGTGAATGATAAAATCTTCCTCTTAGAGGACAGTGGAATAACCTCTATAATTCAATTAGCCTTAGCAAAATAGGTGCCTGGAATTAGAAAGAGCTACCTGAATCTCAAGTTTAAACAACTCTTTATAGGCCAGCACTGCACTATCAGGTTAGTTTAACAAGCAATTATAATTATTGGGAGACCAGTGTGTCTATTAAAAGATCAGGGAAGAATCACTACAGCTCCAGCTATGAATATAATTGGACATTTAACGAAATGTGTCTACCCAGTGTTCTTTTCCCTTTTTAACAAATTCATTTTAGAATTAGAATGCAGGACAGCAGTGCACTCAGAGATATTTCAGGGAGAAAGATGACTATTTTATGCTAAGCTGATTTATTTCTTTTTAAAATCTGACAGCACAATTAACAACCCCTCGGAGTAATAGTAAAAAAATTTAAAAATTATTATTACAACTACTTATGTACAGCACAATTTAAATTTTCAAAAACGGTGACTAAGTTGATTATTCATTCTGTATTTGAACACTCAGGTAATCTGAAAAGGTGGAAAGCTCCCAGGATCAGTAATTTATATATCTCCCTGAAATCTACTGTTTCTAATTTTAGACTCACAAATGCAGAAGTGCTGTACCCTCCAGAAATTAGGTGTGCTGCAGAAGTCTCGACCATTTTCAAATCTTTAGAAGAACAATTCTAACACTGAGATTCCTGTCTGCTGCAAACCAGACCCTGACAGCTGAATAACCAGGATTGTTAATTAGTATTTACACAAAGGTTCTTAAAATTTCTTCTCAGATCTGAGTCTTTAATCAAATCTAAAGGAAACAAGCATAAATTCTCTGAGTAAAATGAATGATTTACTGTATCTTAAATTATGTGAGAGGAAAGTTAATTCATCCCTGGAATATAGTGATATATCTTTGGTGAAACACACCATTTTCAAATGAGCAGGCAGAAGCAGAAAGAATTGAAGAATATGAGAGACAGAGTGCTGGAACCATTTGTGATCCTAAGTCAATAAAAAAATAAAATTTATGTGTGGTCCATATCTAAGGCTAGGCTTAACTCCCTCTAAATGGAGAGGAAGGGATTATACATTTGAGTGCAGATTGCTGTATCCCAGATTAAAGGCAAGTTATTTTTTAATAAAGCATGTTCTGTAGTAAGGGCCAGTTTCCCATTTTCACTGTGATATGCATGTTTAGAAAGGGTGAGGAATTATATTGGTTTTTTATGTGATGGAAAGAATTCTTTTCTAATTTTAAATAAGTAAAATACCTACAGTTTGTTTGACTGTAGTATTCTTGGTGAAGCAGCTATAGCAGATGGTCTACTACTATTGTTTTTACAGACAGATATTTCTGAAATCAGCTCTGGTTTCAGCAGGGGCTACAGGACACAACATGTTAATGCTCATGGTCACAGCCACTGTGGGAGAGAACCCAGAGGCTCCACCAGGAGACAGAGAAAGCAGCAGGGATCAGGGAGCAGCAGCCCCAGGTGAGGCTGTGAGCTGGGTACCTGAGCTCTCTGGGCTCTCAGACACCGCCAGGCTGCTGCTCTGAGCCCAGCACAGCTCCACAGGCTGCCGAGCTGAGCTGAGCTGAGGTGTCAGCTCGGACTCCAGCCCAGCGGGGAAATCACAGTCTTGCAGACCTTCAGTTTTCCCTGGATGTGCACATGGACGGAGAAGAGAAGGAAAGTGCCAGCTACAGAAATGGTAAAAAAAGAAATGGATTTTATGTACGAGTTTAAATGACATCTGCAAATGTTTTTAATCAGGATAACTGAATGAACCTGCTACATATTCTCTTGGAAGGACGCTTTTAAAGTAATCTAATAGTGTAAAATAACGTTCAGCTTTCCTGAACAAAACTAATCTCAAACCTGCCAAATATGTCACTCAATAAGCACTTTGTGGAGCCCATAAATGTGGTTATTTAAAAAAAAACAACCTCTTATTTTGAGCCAGTAGTATGAACTCCAGGCTCAATTCAAGAACAAATATAAGAACCAAATCAAAATCTTCTTTTAGTTATCTTCATATGCTTAGTGATGGCAGAATAAATTGTCATTCAATTTAAATTCAGCAATTCCGTAATGCGAGACAAAAAATAGCCCACAGCAAAAACCAAAACCTGCACTAGATCTGTGCAGACCTTGAATTAAGCCTCTGCACTTCATGCTGGAATGGATTAATAAGTGCTCCCATGTTCTGATCTGCTGGTAGAACTGTGGACTCAATGTTGAGCATTAGAGAAAAAAATAATTGAAACGCTCTAATTGTTTACCAGGTTAATGAATATTTATATCTTAATGCTGCCCCTAATTCATTTAAGCCTAACCAAAGTGAAATCCAAATTTAAGTGAAGTGTATCCTGACTTGAAGCCTAAACTTATGACAAATGCCACCTGATACTTAAACCAACGCTGGACAGAAAAGTCATGAGTATAACCTTCCCAAAATTACACCATGCTTAATAGCTGACAACTGATCCTGACACAGGCTTTCTACACCTGTGGGCAGAATTTTCCCAGCAAGTTAATTTCCTTTTTGAAACATTGCTTTGGGGTAGCCAAGCATTAAAGAATAGATCAGGCTGTGAACATTCATAGTAAACTTGAAGCACGGGAGTGAAATGTTGGTCACACCAGACAGCAGCAGCTGCAGCAGAACTGAGAAGGAGATGGCAGAGGACTCCAAAGGGATACAGTGAAAATCAGATGAAAATAAAACACATAAACATGTCCTCAAGGATGGGGCTGGGGAGAAAAGTGGAGGGCAGTTCAGTCCAGCAATGTTTTTCTCTTTTGATCAAAATATGAAGAAGAATGAATGACAAAGTTTAACAAATCCTTTTTTTTCCATGACTGAGTTACAACTTTCTCCTTTCTCTTTTGCCTTTCACTTCTCCCCAGTGCCTTAAATGACCCACTAACTCAGGTTTAGATCTACTGGGAACGTTGGATAAAATAATACCTCAGAGAACAGCAACTTTTTTCCACTTTTCTTGTTACAAAAGGACAAAGGATAAAACCTATCTTCATATTTGAAACCATAATAATATCAAAAATGATACATAAATTAACAAGCGGGTCCTTTCACTGTAAATAAAATGAATTAAAAATTACTGAACAACACAGAATACAACTGTAAGTAAGATGCTTTTCTTGCTGGGAGTGATTGACTTGTTTAATGAATTTTTTTCCTGCCTTAACTAAGGCAAAATTATGTCTGTGATGCATTGCAATACTTTGCATATTGCTTTGAAAAAAAAGAAAGCCTTGAGGAATTGCATGACATAGTGTTATCTGAAGATTTTCTTTTTGTTTCTTGTATAGGAAAAGAACTAGGATGTCATCCAGTTATCTATCAACAGGATTCCTTGCAGATTTAACATCTGGTGTATAAAAGAATTACAATTTTGTGCATATTATGTTAAGAGCTTTTGTTTAGGATCATCTCATATTTACAGATATAGAACTGTTCCATATGTACACCAAGAAACACACCTTACCTAATCTGTGTTTTGAAATTACTGTTATTAAAGTCTATGAAAAACCACTGCTCTTTACCAGCCAGAGGAATACAATCACAGTGAGCAAATTTGCATCTGCTGTTGCTCTATATTAGAAGAGCCAAACAGAAGAAGAAAGCATTAATATTCATTTGTTTTTATTTAGCTCAGAAAAGAGCCTGACATTGTTAAAGAAAGAGACGCTGGGCTAATGAAATCTATAAATAGATTTGATGACGTGTGGGAGGAAATCAGCTGGAGCAGTAAGTGAGGAAAAAAGAATTTGGTGCTTGAATTTTTCACAGATGAGAAAATTCTACATTATATTGGGAAACAAGTCTGTTTTCTTGCTTTTTTCATTCAATTAATTTTTTTTCTTTGCAAGAAAAATCTTGCATATATTTATAATGACAAGAGATAAACTTTATCTGCTTCTGTTAAAATGGTAGCAGTATCCTGTGTTTCTGTGCATTAAATCTTGCAGTACCAGCATAATGAATTTGTTTACCTGATACTGACTGCCATGGTGTGAAAGTCTTTCTAGAAACTCACAGTAGGTTCTCACTGTTTTTTGTATGTCCAAAGATGGTCCTTTAGCTGTCTTGTGACATTTGGGGATTTATGCTTGGGTTTTTTTCTCTTCACTTTTCTGGCTTTTACTCCAGAGGAATTCACATCCAAGATCACTAGAACCATGCAGGCAGAAAATGTTACAATATCCAGATTTTCTTCTTGGTCTAGACCCCATAGAAGTTTTCTCAGTGCTTTATGATTATATGCATGACATCTGGCCTTTAATACCTTTTTATTTCTAGGATTTAGTTGTCAGGCAGTTTGAATGTCTCTTGCAGCACTCAATTAAGTTTCATCCTTGACAGCCTTTGAAAAGTTGCTCTGCTCTGCCTGAACAGAAAGCTCACAATCTCAGACTCCATTAGAATTCTCTTGTTGAGAGACTCAGTGGTGTCCTACACAGTCTTCATTGCTGCTTAATACAGCTGGAAAGCAGCCAGTTCACTTAAAAACCACATTTCACCATTTCCATTCCTTTATAGTCCTGCCTGCAGGAGGGTTAGTCTCCAGCACCAAAGCAAAGGACTGCAGTGCTTTATTTCTAGGAAGACAGTAATGGGGATACTAAATTGTTTAACTTAATAATGAAAAATAACTTTAAGGTAAGAAAAATACCATGTAAATTTTGAAATTTATGATGGGTTTTATTCTGGTCAGACACCACTTAATTAATTCATATCTTAATTTTTCTTTTCTCACATTTTCCATTTCCTTCAGGTATCAGTGTTTATCAACAATCCTTTTAAAGTTAGAAAAAATAGGTAAAATTAAAAAAATTAATGTCAAAATTGAAAAATTCACTACCATTTCTTCAGTCATTTAGAAGGATTCAGTAAAATTCCCCTCAGAATAGTTTTGATACCAAAATACTTCCCAAATAATACTCATGGACTTTTAAAGACAATCCAGAACTTCCTCTGCTTATGGCAACCTTGCTGGATGAGAGGCAGATATGAAGTGTTATAACTTCTGTATCAAAATTCATGTCTCTATCACTTCAGTGCACAAATCCAGTAAGTTTGACACTGGAAATTTTTCCAGAAGAGTCTGAGACTTCAACCTGTGCAAAACCTGAGGGTTTTGTGACCTTTGACAAATGGACAACACTTTGTTTATATTAATGAAATTAGTTTCAGATGAAACACCTTACCAAAATGTCTAGAAGTCATTTACAGGACAATTAGTTTGGGGAAAATTCTTTTATCAAGTTTGCCTCCACTAATGAAATTATTACAGAAAGTTTTGAAAATGGATCTGGAGAAGATTCAATAAAGTTTGACAAAGTTAAACCAAAGCTGCTTTTCCTGTCAGTTCTGACTCAAGTCAGTTACTGCCCAAGCAGGGGACTGGAAGGGGATGCATGTTCTGACTGCAGGAGAACAGAGCTTGCATAAAACCAGTCAGGATTAACATCAACATATCCCACAAAAAGGAAATTAAGTGGAGGAAACATTAGGAATGACTTGAACCTGCAAACACATCATCCTTTACTCAAGACACAGAGTACAAGATCCTGTTGCCATCAGAGTCACAGGTAACAAGTACCTTCTATTTATAATTCAGATATTTTGACTATCATTGATTTGATTTTCATTTGCCTTTGCACACATACAAGAAAAAAGTACTTGCAAGAGCAAACGCTCTAAGATTTCAATAGAGAGCTACAGGGGTGTAAAAAGGGAGAAAAAAATAAAGCCTTTGGAAAATTATTTTCCACAAAGGTGCCTTACAGTCCTTGGCTGCAGCTAGCATAGATTTGTTTTCTGGAAAGAGCATATACACTGTTGTAGCTGATTACTTTTCCAGACTTACTGACTTTGCTCTACTTACAAAATTATCATCAGCTCTCTAATGCCAATAACTGGAAGAGAGTTTCTAGATTTTTCATGTCAGGGATAAGGCCTTGACTTTCCTCTAAATCATCATTCCAAGTGCTTTTCCAGTAATTAGGCTTTCATCACTGGTTCTTTCTATCAGACTCAGAGCAATGGGAATGCAGGGACAGTACTAAAGAGACTTCTGAAAAAAATTCACCAGCCCCATTGCTGTATTCCTTGCATTCTGGTCAGCAATCCTCCCAGGGCAGAAAAGAAAGCTGCATCTCCCTGTAAAACCAAGGAGTCCAAACATAAATGATCTGAATGGAAAGAATGTAAGAAACTGGCAAGCATTTCTCAGAAGAGCACTGAGAGACTGGGCTGGCACCAGAGAACAGACTGAGGCAGGAGTACACAAGCATTCAGGAACATTCAGAGTTTGGCTCAAACTTCCATTTCCTATAGACCTGGGTATTTTAAAGCATTGCTCTGAAGGAATGAATTTTACCTTCAGTATCTCCTAGCAAGAAATAGAGACGTTGAGATATTTGGAATATCTCTTAGGAAATCTCCCCCCTTTTAACAGTTCCACATAAAAATTTAGCAGAGAGAGAAGCATGGTCTGTCTGTTCTTATCACAGGTTGTGCTCAGAACTGGAGAACAAACGCTTGCAATCCCACCTATCCCTTTAACAGCATTACTGAATTTTCAATACACTGAACAGGACATGAAGTAGTAAAAGAACAAGTCAGTTGAAGTTACAGGAATACAGAGAAACCTGTAATAACACAGACTTGTAACACTGCACCAAGGAGAAACTATTGAGTCAAAATGCTGGACCTCAATTAAATATACAGACTGTATTTAACACAAGGTAGTCTGATACTTGTTGGTAGCACAAAGTATCTTCTCTATCATCATAAATTTTAATTAGCTGAATTTTGCCAATTGCTTCTAATTTATGACCTCATTTGTTCTTACACAGACATTTGTAATATACCAATTTAGAGAGTTTCCTAGTCCCAACCCTGCACATAACTTTATACTTAATGTGCAATAGCCACAATCCCCATCTCAACCTTGAAATATCAACATGGTAAGAAATTTCTTTTTCCTTCTCTAGTTGTAACTCCTTACCCTCCCAAACTTCTATGTTTTATATAATATCACAGTAACCACTACTTGCTCCATGTGATGTGACCCTGCTAAACCTCCTTTCCCCCAATCCTTTGCTGCTCACAGCTAATGGAAGACCTAGCCAAGAAATCATTTTAAGGCATGTCCACATTAAAGAAATAGGATGTACTTTAGAAAATCCAGAGCCAGGTCCTGAGACCAGAGTCAATATGTCTATGCAGTTTAGTGCTAAATAGATTTGTTTACTTGTGTCCAGAATATCTTGGAATGCCTCACTAGGTCTATGAAAACATAATAAATGGCAAGCAAACCCAACTTGGGTCTGGTCCCTTTACATATCTTTGCCTTATGTTTTCTTCCATTTCTGTTTTTGAGATCAATATGAGCATGTGGTCTCTCTTACCCAACATAACCATAAAAATCAGCTGTCACTCTGGAAAATGTAATGTATCCTGCAGCTTCATTTACTTGCTCTGTTGCTGTTGTGCATTGTACTGTTTTACTCCTTTGTTTGTCCTGACATGCCCTTTATTTTGATTTAAGCATGTGTTTATACTTGGAAGCTATTAAATGGAATAATAAGGATAGAGTTAATAATTATTATAACAAACACAGTCTCTCTCCTGACCTTTAAGAATCTCCTGTTTTGCAATTTATGAATCAATCTGAGAAGACCCTTTTGATAGTTCTGAAACTGAAGAAACTTGGCAAAAATGTACAATAATTGTGACACTTCAAACAGAAGCCCTATTACTGAATAAAATAGTTTCAAACGCTCAAGGTGTGCAAAATATTTTACACTTGCTATTACTATTTTTTAATATTTTGTATTTTTAAATTGTGGTCCACATGACTTCCTCATTTTTTATTTAGTTTGTATTTTAAAATTGCAGTCCATGTGACTTCCTCATTTTTTTCCTTAAAATGTCAAAAATTTTAATCACTTGCATCCTAAAGAGTACTCAGAGTGCATGAAAATGCATAATGCCTACAGCCATACTGTCTCCAGCTGTGATCTTGTCAGAACTTATAAGAGAAGTGGGTCTGTACTTGAGTGGCAGGGCTCTAAGAGCAGCACAAGCAAAAGTTACACTGCTAAAGCAAGGGGTGACTCTTCCCAGGGGGCTGCACTGGGCTCTGCTGCATTGTGTAGCTTGGATTTGGTCATGCAGGTCAGCAGACAGAGCATGTCCTCAAAAGACCACCAGTCACACAAAGCTGAGCAAAGTCTGACCAAGGGGCAGGCCAGGGTCCCACCTGAGTACTGTGAGTTACTGTCCTGAGGAAGCTCTGCTTCCATGGCATTGGAAACTGACATTTTGGTTGGACAGTTTGTAGTCACTAAAACCTCAAAATATGCTTATTATTGTTAACTTGCTACAAAAATTGGTAGTCTAGAGATGCTGAATTCTAACCTGGGCAATTCCTCTTGCTAAAGCCTATTACTTTCAGATGACCTTGTTACAATGCTTGAATACATTAATTGCTAAACAATTTATTTCTTTGTTTTGCTCATGATTTGTTAGAGTGACTTCTGTGCATATTGCAGAGTTTGTATAAATCAAGGTTAAAACTGCAATGAATTTTGGAATACCTGTTGATAAACAATGCTGAAGAACACAAGATATTTATCATTGTTAATATTCACTGGCTGGGCTAATCCATATTCATAAATAATTCCTTAAAGATGTGAGGCATTAACATTTATAGTTTAGATTTGTAATTATCTCTAGGGTTACAGACAAAAACAACGTCTCCTTTGCTCTAACACTGTTCTAACCCAAGGACAAAAGAGAGAGGGAGACAGGCAGCTGTCCCTGTGCTGTGCTTGCTTTGTAAACAGCTCAAGTGCTGCTCATCACAGATGCCACAGGAGCTGTGCCCACACTGCTGCAACAGACCCTGTCAGCCCCTGAGCTGGGGGTCCTGGCAGGGGCCTTCCATGACAACCATATTTGGTTGATAGCATGCCTAGAATAAAGTATGTGCTAAGAAAGGATGATTTTATCACAAATAAGGTTTTGGTGATTTTTTTTTTTTTTAACTTACGTGTCTATGATCCAGTGCTTTGTATTTGCAAAAAAATACTTCACACTCTAGATATTGTTTCCAGTCTTCTTTTTCTTTTACAGAACATGATGTGAAATCTGGACAAGAAAGAAAGAAAGAAGAAAAAAGGTAAATTATTAACAATTTTAATTGTTTTTTGCACACTAACTGATTTTAAATTGCTTCTCAGCAGTGGTGCAACTAGATTGAGAGGCTGACACTGGCTTGTGGCCGCAAATATTTACAGAAATGCAATTATAGCAATACAAGTCCTGATCTCAACCACAGTGTTAAAGCTAAGAAGTTAGTGTGCAAACTTCCTTGATGTCCCTGCCAACTGAAGACTCTTGAGCAGCTAGAATCAGTTTCCTGTGACTATCAGCTTCACAACAGCTTTTTGTCACAAAAACCATGCACAGTTAGCTTAACATCATACAGAAGCAGGCCCAGAATATTTTTCATCCCATATTTTGTGACAGAAATGCATGTAATATGTCTTGAAAATGTAATAATGCTTCGTGCAGCAAACCTGCTAGTTATGGAAATGCCTTTAACACTTTAAAGTAACATTAATTCATATTAGGGACAAAACTCCTCAAACCCCTTCTTTAAATTATATGGCAGTTCTGAAATGTAAAATACCCCAACAAAACAAAAAAGAAACAAACAACCAACACACACACACACACAC
>VZRX01001285.1:241079-303524 GCA_013398075.1 Notiomystis cincta
CAGACCCTAGATTAATTGAATAAATGCAATCTGTAGCTACATTCTTATGCCAAGATTCAGTCTGGAACATTTTAGAGCCAGATGACAAATCCATGAAAACAGGAATTTTAAACAAGAACTGTGATGACTGTTAATGTAAGAATATGAATGGTTGTTCTGTAACACCTATTGAACTCTTTTCTGAGCCAATAGTAATGTATCAAAACCAGTCTATAATAAACATTTCAGATCTAACAGATAGAAATTTGCATTTAATATTTTAGAGATTTAAAGTCATTGGATCGAATTCATTCCTGGTAAAACACATTTCTCCCAAACCACTCATGATAATGTTATTCCATACCAAGTTCTGTTTGTGAGAGTCTCATCAAGATATTTCCTTACTTTTGTCATGCTGTAAAACTTGCTGTGGCCATGATGACAAAGATTGATATGGAGAACATCTCAGCCTTTAAATTTTGCTTTTTACACCGCTGAGTGTCTTTTAGTCTTCTTTCTTCTGAAAAGGTAATGGAAAAATGGGCTCAAAAAAAGCTGTTCCAGGTTCTAGAACAGTTGTGGAAGTCATAGCAAACAACTGAACTGTGCAGGCACTCCATTTGCCACAAGAAGAGTTTGGTATTTAGCTCATTAAAATACCCCCAGATATCACTCACTGTAGACAGAAAAGAAAATAGAGTCTGGCCTAAATGGAAAAGAATACAAGAATCAAACCAGATTGGCTAAGGAGGAAGGGTACAGAAATGACCAGAGGTTGTATGGAAATAGACCTCAAATGAACATATAGCATTGAGAGAATGAAACAGACAGAATGAGTTATTTCCAGCCCCAACTTCTGAGTGGATTGGACAAGAAATGACAGGCTGTATCAGATTAGTTTGGATTCATCTGGGTTTCTTTGATAACTGGTTTTCTAACCCAAAAAGATATAGATTAGCTGGAGTCCAGGAGAACAGCACGTGGGAGTCCATTAGCTGAGATGAAGAAAGTGAGGACTGAAAAACTAATTGTAAGAGAGCAAGGGAAATGGCTTAATAGAAGATAATGCAGGCTGTATCAGCAACAGAAGAAGATTGGAAGGTTAGACAAAACCAATTAGAGTAATAGAAACAGAATGAATTTGTATCATAAAACATCAGGTCTTAATGGCCCAATTAAAAAAAACCAAACAACAAACCCAGACCTTATGATATAAAATAGAAGTTCTTCAGTGTAAAAGCGACTGAGAAATATATGGACATACAATCTGAATGTAAGATGACAACAAGCTGCCACAGGGACACCTGTAAAAGTAACAGAGACATCATCCACTTCATTAAAATGTACAGCTAATGCTTGAGGGAAGAATACACAATATTAAACAGCTTTGACTACAGTATTGGCTATAATTTTGCTCAAATAAAGGGGTCTGGTGAAGCCTGACTTACTTCTGCTAACAAATGAAAGCAAAGAGTGGATAGAAGCCCATTAGTGTCTATAAATACATCACAGGGATAAATGCCAGGAAGGGGAAAGATCTCTTTGTGTGAAAATAGAAGATGCTGGCACAAGAATAAAGCAGTGTGAGCCTTTCCCTGAATAAACTGAAAATTGGATGTCAACAGAAGGTTTTTCACCAAAGGAATGACTTTTTGTGAGTAACAGCCTCCCTACAGGCACAGCAGAGCCACTCCCTTGCTGAGCCCCCAGGAAGCAGGGACAGGAGCCTGCGATGACTGCGAGTGTAACTTCCTCACCTCCGGGATCCTCTCCAGTTTCCTTATTACTTCAGTGCAGACCTGGTGAAAGCCTTGGAGTTGACATAATAAGGCAAGACATAATAAGAACCTGCAGACAGAAGCTAAATGTGTGGTCTCAGGGATTTACTTTCCTCACTGCACAAGTATTAGCATTAATCTGCCTGGCACACGAGAAGAGTTTTGTAAGACTAATAGGAGATGCATTTGCAAGATCTCTGACTCCTCAGACTTCTGAAATGCAGTATCACAGACACAGCATTGCTACCCTAATTCTTTCTAATACTCCAATCTCAATTCTAATAACAGGAACTAAAGCTGGGGCACATCAGGGAAGCTCGCTGATGTTGATACAAGGCAGAAAGTTGAGAAATACTTTACAGATCTAAAAATAAAACCAAGCAGACATAAGACAGTGAACTTTTTCCAGAGGCCTCTCTGCTTTGCTTTCACTGCTTTTTCTATTTTGAGGGGTCTTTTTTTTTTTTGGATAAAAGCAATCAGGAACTCATGTGTAAGGGAATGGGAATTTGATAAATGGGAGGAGGGATATTCCAAGCCCCACTAAAGGACACACAGCAGTCAGACACTCCCATATACCTTGTATTTCTGCTTTTGGCTAAGTTGACATCCAGATACTCAACAAGTTTATCTTTTATTAGAAAAGAAGGTGAGTGGATCTTAATTTTTCAGACACAGATGAATGTTACATGCAGCTGGTTCAATCTGGGGAGCAGGTCCTAGTCTGCCTTCATAACCAAAGGAGAAGCTTGTTTAACCCTCCAGTACCCTGTGAGGGGCTTCCATCCCCCCAGCAACAGCCCTCCCACCCTGCTGCCCACTCACCCACCTCTGTCCTCTCCCACCCAACTCAGCTCCCTCTTGGGTTTGAACCATATCCCAAAAAATACCATCAGCACTGGAAATCACACCCTATCAGTCACCTTCATGAAACAAAAGGGACCCTACCTACAGGTTGCAAATTGAAGACTATGGAATTGTGATTTAAAAACAAAGCAAAAAGCCCAGCAGTTTCTGTTAATAATTTGCAGAATAATTAAAATTATATTATGTTCTTTACAGAAAAAGCTTTAATATAAACAATATTTAGAGGAACAAAGTATTAATTTGGTATGTATTAAGGGGAATTAGGTGTATCACATATTTTCAGTTGAAATATGAAAATGATTGGGTTTTTTTATGCAAATATTCAGAATTCCACTTCTGCTAGACTACCCTTGTGAGATTTTTGCAGCAAATAATCTTAACAAATAAGATATAAAGAGAACATTCAAAGGTTTTTTTGTTTTAAAAGAAACCTGAAGTTGTGTTACAAAGCCAACATGTTACAAAACACACTTTATTCCTTATTTTTTCCTAGATAAGATTCAGTTGCCCTTGGGAGAGGCTCATGTTTGCCTGGCACCTCCCACCTGCACTCAGGTCCCACTGCTGCCAGGAGAGCCCCTGTTCCTCTCAGAGCCATCCCCTCAAGCACCCCTGAATTTACAAGTCCGTCCTAACAGCCACCTCATTCCCCCAAAGTCACTGCATGGCACCCTCTGTGCCTCTCCCTGCCTGCTAATCCTTTCTCAGGGCTGTCCTTTAAGAATTCCCTCATGGCAAACAGACTGCAGGCAGCACATCCTGGGCTTAATCCTCCAACCAGTGGGAAAAACAGCCACCGATGCTCCCCCGCTCTGCCTCTTGCCTGCTCTTTAGGGCACAATGACAGGCAGCAATGCAGTGGGAAAAATCATTTTCTTGTGCACTTCTCCTTTCTGTTTCTAGATGACCTTTATTTGTGGAGCAGAGCAAACTGCAGTGCAGACTGTCAGAAGAAAACCACACCAGGGCGTTCTTTCAAGGGGACTTTTTTGTTGGGTTTGTTGTTCTCTTAATCAAAGAAACCTAATTCGCATAGAAAGTGTCTGTTTGCTCTTTGTGTCTGGAAAAACATAAGAATTACAATGTTAACATTTCCAAATGGCAAAAAATGAATTTCAAATAGCTGGCAATGACAATGCTTGATAAACACATGCTGGCTGAAATTCATTTCTCTTTCACACCCACTATGTCTGAACCCCATATTAACCATATGCTTTTGCAGATTAAGTTTAGTTCTCTGCGTAATTTATAATTTGCTTTGCTACAATGCAGCTATAATAACCTAAAGTTCCTGAATATTTAGGCTAAAGGGAAAAATAAAGCTTACTGTGAGATTTGCAAAATCATGCAAGAGACACAGCATTTGTCCTATATAACAAAGCCCTGCCAAAACTTCAAGTCAGAATTTAGTAGTGACAGTATTTTGCTGTGAATCATGCTGTCTGTTGCTGGCTTCAACTCCATTGATAATTCTGTACTTATTGTACAAATTCTGTGGTTAATATTATAGAAAGTTAAATAACACAGAAGTGAATGTATGATAACATTTCACATTCAATTTCAGCTTCAGCACGTGTCAAGAATTCTGAATATGTACCTTGTTTAGAGGGTTGCCTCATGAAATTGTTGGTTCTTTTTGGCTTGGGTGAACTGGCCTGCTCTCACCAAGCAGCTGGACCAGATGATGGCCATATGTCTCTCCTATTTGTATCAACTTGTCAACAGCAACATTAACTTGCTGAATTTACTTAGAGCCTTTTGCATTACATTGTATGGGTTATAATTTTAACTCTCAAATAACTGGGCCTCTAAATCATTCAGTTCATTAAAGAAAACCATTTCCATCCAGTTTTTAAAAATCCTAATATCCAAATGTAATGCACAAATCTGCATGCAGCAAATAAATCTACTACCACAACCATGATTGTAACTGGGAGTTTTCATCCTAAGCTCACTTCCACTAGGATTTCTCCAGGCTTTTGGAGGGGTGCTGGGTGCTGGCAGAGCCTTCCCCGAGCTCTCTGTCATCACAGGGCTCTGTACTACTGAGGGCTGGACATTCACAGAACAAATGAACCCTGTGCTCCAGAGACCTTTCCATCTCAACCCAGAAGTAGGCAGCCACAGGGAAGAAGCAAATCACATCTGCAGAGTTCACCCCACTGACAGCCTCCACCACTCCCTTTTAAACTAATGTTCTTGGTCCAATTCCCCATGACTCAGTCCCTGCTCACATAATGAGAACATCTTTCTGGCCGGTTGCTTTTGAAGGCAGAAGGAAAAGAGTAAACTTCTTATCCCTCCTCTCCTTCCTCAAAGCATATTTGTGAGTTTTCTAATGGAACATTCTTCTTTTGAAAAATGGAGGTTTGTTGAAAATGAAAAGTTTTGAGGAGCAGGGTAATTTTGTTGACTCCTCAAACCTCAATTTCTCACCAGTTCAGCTTCTCACAGGCTGAGAAGTGCCAGGGCCTTAGAAGCTGTGTCTGAATCAGTCTCATCAAAATCTGTTGAACTCTGAGTTTCTTAGCCCACCAGACACACAGGCAAAGCTCTGAGGTAAAAAGTGAAGCTGCACAATTCGTTTTAGACACTTCCATTCTACGCCCCCTATATGAAAATGTCTGTTTCTAGGAAATTAAGTTTTACTTTGATGCAGAAATATTTTTGGTTTTCACTTTGTACATGGAAATCTCAACACTTCAAGATCTTTCATCATATAAGCAAGCACATAAAGTCATGAAAAGGTGATCTTCTAGCTATCTACTCTGCAAGGACAAGGCAATAGGAGACCATTTGTTTGAGAAGTCTCTAAGTATGGTCTGTGCTCTTCAAACACCCTTCCCTTCTGCCAGAACAGGAAATCTCAAAGCATCTATAAGGTCTGGGGTGTCTATTTGGTCTGCCTTTAAACAGAGGTTGCTGCTGGCATATTAGTCTTTTAATCGAATATTTTTCCATTCAAGCTTTTTTCTCAAATGTGCAGCATTCCCTGTTCTAGATACAAAATCTTTTGTACATAAAATAGCAAATAATTCACCTAGGATGGCATTCTCAGTACCTCAACATTCCTGACATCATCAGGATAGCTTTGTAAAGCCATTACAGCTCGACTTTGTTCTGAATTCACTTCCAAATGCAACTGTACCACATACATAGCAGCCTTAACCAGTGTTTGTGACGGCCACAGGAAACATCCCATCACACAGTGACATTCATGGGCAAAACCTGGCTAAATCCATTTTGTTCCCTGTGTACCAGAAGCTGGACAAGCTAATTTGCACAGCTAGCTTACCTGCACATTCAAAAAGGGACCTGGGCTGAGAGCAGACTCCCTGCCAAGCTCCGATTTGCCTCCCTGCCAGCACAGCTATTATTGCTCACATTATTTCTGTTACAATAACATCTAAGAGCTCCAGCCCTCGATGGGGACCCCACTGTTACCCAGTACACAAACACACAGCAAAGACCAGTGCCCTTGTTGCAATGGAGCCTGGCTACTGAGCTTGAAGCAAACAGATAGAGAAACACAGCATTTCCTTCTTATATTGATGGTAGCTCCCTGCTGACAAACACAGAATCCTGGGAAATTGAGGTCAGATCCTCTAGTGGTTTTTACTAAGAAAAGGAGCAAATCAAAGCTGTAGTAAGGTCAAAGACAGAATGCAGGCAAGGAAAAAGAAGTAAGATGGCTTTCCTGCTTATGGACTGAAAGGGATTTTGAGCACTTCCTCAGGTATCAAGCCAGTGCTGAATACTTGCAGGAAACAAATAATGTGACCTGGCGGCTTTGTTTAGGAATCACTGTGCACTGCAGTCAGTCAGCTCTGCCAAATGCAATGCCATGCACATCCTAGTGGGAGCATCATATCCACTTCTTGAGTCCAAAGCTTACTATTGGCAATATTACAAAGCAAGACACCTGGAAGGCCTTTTGATGTGATTGGAAAGGAGATGCAAATAGAGCTGAGTGTGAAAGAATGACCAAACCCCCACATTTATTTAGTATTGTAACTTTGAGAAATTCCTCGGACATGTTGTCAAAGCTGATCCAGGAGAAGACTGTCTTGAGCACTCCTGAATTGGTTAAGTGACAAGATCAACTGACAGCAAGGAAAAAGCTTTCAAATGATTGGAAGTATTTAGGACTGTTTTAAACAGTAATGCTTGTATCTAAACTGGTAGAAATACCCCTAGGATACAGAGTCCTTCACTGAGAGACCTTTTTTGTTTAAACAGGATTGTTAAGTATATTTGATGTTCTGTTGTTGCTTGTTACCCATGGCCTTTGCTGCAACCACAGAGACAGTCAATATTTCTACCTGATTACAGCATATGAGACTTGCCTGAAAGAAACTGTTCTGTGGCAATAAGCTCTGTGAAAGTGTTGAATCTGCATCAAACATCTGGGTTTGGTAAGAAAACCTGAACCATAGGGCCACATAAAATATAGGGAAATATTTGCCACACTGTGTCTACAACTTAGTTTATTCCAGCAAATACAGCATCTGTTTTAAACCATTAAGGGAAATCAGCACCTTCCTAAATTAGAGAAACCAGTATCATCAGGATGGAGCAGAGCATTGAAACAGGAATGAGTAGGAATTGGAAGAAAATTGGTACTCTGTTGCCCAGCTTGCAATTCAGTGGACAATACCAGGCAATATCACAGCCCATAGCATTTTGTCTTTATTTTGTCAGTTTGGATCTACCTCAGATCAGCAATGTCCAGGAACAGTTACTTCTTTAATATCAGTCTGAACTTGCCTCTCTTCTCAGCACCAAAACACTGATCCTAAGAACACTCCTAGCTGCTGAAGAGTTTTCTAAGTAAATAGTCTTAGCAAAAATAGCCCACAAACCAAAAGTGCTTCTATTTTCCTCCTTAGAAAATACTATGGAGGTTCCACAACTTTATATTCTGACATTATTAATTTGAAGTGTTCAACCTTACAGAGATGCATTTCAAGCTATTAAAAATTATTATATAGCTCCAAAATAATACTTTTTATGAAATAAATCTTATTCTTTCCATGGGAAAAAAAAGCCTATAATCAAATAAAAAACAAGTGCAAATTTAAAACTTTCAGAATATTCCAAAGATGTTCTGTCAGCTGCAAAAACACACACAAATTTCAGTCTATCTCAGGAAGGGCAGGTTGTCTGTAACGTGACATCGTTGCCAGATGCACTTAGTGTCTTGGATGCCAGTCAGGTCTGAATCAGTTTGAATTGAAAATGTTACAGTCTTTGGTATTCCTTCATCTCCTTACAGGTCAGAACAGAGACCTGCACTGTCACTTCACAGGCAGTTATCTGCTTTGTGACTGAAAAGAGTATTTTATTCTCTGAGATTATCAGCTGGGCACCTTTACAGGCAACAAAGAAAAAAACAAAACCCAATCATACAGCCTAACCTTCTTATCAAGGGCATTCATAAAGTGGAACAAAAGCCTGACAGCTCTGCAATGGTTGGTTTTGAAGCAGGCTTGGGTAAGTTAGACTTGTGGGAATTTGATGCAAATTCTGAAAACCTTTTTACAGTCCAGCACTACCTGAAGCAGTAGGGGAGGGGCAGCTGAAGCTGCTCTGCTCCAGCCCTGCACTCAGACCACGCAGTGCAGTTTCACAACCATGCAGCACCTGAATTCCCAGCCCAGACACAGGCAGGCAGAGTTGATGTGGATTTTGTGTGGCGATGGGGAGGGTTCATGTGCAGCCACAGTGATGTTGCTCCTTGCTGAACCACAGGAAGTTCACTGGGCTCTGACCAGCCCAGCCAACGTGGCCGTCCCGCGCTGGAGCAGGATGACTACAGTGTGTGCACACGTGCTCTCTTCCTCACCAACACCACCCTTTAAAGTATTACTTTGTTTGCCTTTTAGTACTGAAGACTGAAAACAATGCTAGAGGATGCCCTCTCTGTTCTGAAAGAACAACAAAATCTCATTTATAAATTTAAGGTCCAATCATAATTTTTTCAAATAGATACAGAAAATATTACAGCAATTTTGACACTTTCAAGTTTTATTCTAAAGCTTTTCTTCTAAGGGTGGTAATTTTCCTTAATGTTACTACATATTTTCTTCCAAAACTATTCTGCCTTTGTTGCTGAGAGAGGAATGCTAGCTGATAGTAAGCGAAATTGTTGCCTCCAGACAAATTGGCATTCGCCATTCAAGCAGAAAAATAAATTAAGTGCAACATTTAGGCACTCTGCATTAGGTTGTTAAAAAAAATAATCAACAAAGGGAAAACAAATGCTATGTCAACTATTGACTGTAAAAACCAAATAAATAAGATTTTCTCCAGTACTTGTGCAGCCATGTAATTCACTACATGCTTAAAAGTATGCAGCTTTTAATAGTTTTGTTGGAACTAGCAATCAACTTTACATTTTTTGGATAGAAATTTGTGGCCTTGGTAAATTCTAAAAACTACACCTGTTCTTTTAATATTTTCATGTGGTATTTAAAACAACTGTTAATAATATTATTACTATTAAGAATTATTAAACATAATTATGATATTTTGCCACAGTCTGGAGGACTATATTACTCCTTTACCTTGCCTTTGGAGAAGGTCTTTCTTCCTGAAGAATTCAAGAGTGCTTACACATTTTAAGATGCAGAAAGCATCTAAGATCATTTCACGCACCAGGTGAGGCCATCTCTGAAGGAGAGTGTCAATTTTACTTTCCTCCAATATTGTAGGACAGGAAAGGGAATGGAAAAATTTGAACATAATGAAGTTCACTACTGAGATAGCTGTCATTTGGCAAAAGTCTTATCAGCACTTACTTTGGAGCACATGCTCACTGTCACTTGTACCCCATGAACAACAGGTATTGCCACTGTCGGACATTTTGCAGCATAAAAAGAGATTTTGGTAAGCTTCTACCATGAAAACAGTGTGAAAATTGCCAATAATTCGTGTAGTTTTGTGTCTATCAGTGCTGATTTTCAATCACTCACCCTGGCAGAGCCATTAGCATTCCTTAAGATTCCCTTGATCCCTATGTTTGATTAACTTTGCATCACTAGGAATTTTTTTCACCCTTCTGCTCATCCACTTTCCCCCATTATCAATAAAAACCTTGTCACTCCACACACAAAATTATAGCTCACCCCACAGCTAATTTTTGCCCTTCAAACTGAACTATCCATTCCTTGTCTGAGCCAAGGACTTCCTTCATTGCTTGACTCCTGCCCAGAGCTCTGGTCTGCAGGTGAACAGTCACCAAGCTGAGGGTCCAACACAGCTGGGGCTGGTACCACTCTGACATGGGCTAAATGTACTAATTGTAATTCTCCTCAACAATCTTCCTAAATTCTGTCCTTCACAGTCTTTCCCCTAATATATATGACCCCTGAAATCTTATATGCGCTCCATATCTCTTCAGGGTCATATCTGTGCCTCCCCTAGAACATATTAATTCACCCCAATGATCTGGGTTAAGCAATGGCCACATATTCCAAGGTAGCTTGCCAAGCCCTGAAAGGGCAAAAAATTCTGTGTGATACACTGGTAATACACAGTCCCACTGACAAACATGAGTTAGTGTCTACAACTGTTTGTGCATTTAGCAGGGCACAAACAGTCCCTGTAACAGAGCATAGGATAAATCAGAAAAGAGTAGGGGCTTTAAACATATTTCTTCTTAGCAACAACATCAACAATTCAATCTCTGAAAGCTCAGGTTAATACTCTTTTCTGCCTAGGATTTATGCGGGATCCATCCTTCTTTTCCATCAGGAATTCATTTTAAGAACAGAGAAGTGAGTACGTAAATATAAGCAGGTCCATGCATTCTTTCTACCTGTCACTAGCACATGCACCAAGATGAAGTTTAACAAAGAAGTTGGTGATGAGGTGAGCTACAGGAGAGGGGAAAAAAGAAATGAAAGTGGCAGTAGCTGAGCCTTTGTATCTCCAGAAAAGAAAGAGGGCAGAATTACTGACTCAGGAAAGAAAAGAAAATCTCAAGCTTCAAGACCACTTCTCTTTTCCAATAAAGAAAGAGAAACTGGGACAAAACTGCTCTTGAAAATATGATAAAAACATTCTAAACTCCGAAAGGGTATGGATTTGATTTTGGTCTCTCAACCTACTTCCCAAAATCTATTACAGTCCCAAGTGGGGCAAAGTCCAGTCACATTTTACCAGGTTAGAAGTACTCAGTAAGTGTTCAAGGTTGTTTAAAGGGAGCCAACAGGTGGGAAAGCTGCACCTACCAGAATGCAACATTAGCATGCAAGGAATTTGGATGGATGCCACTTTTTGGCATGAAGTGACTGGAAGAGACCTGCTGAACCACTGAACCGTGCTGATGCAAGGACACTGTTGTGTTAAAAGGTTGCCTGCCACTTCCACCAATTTTCTTTTTAACCTTATGTCACCCTTCTTCTAGCACTACCTTTGCTGGAAGCCAACCCTGGGCAATTTCTCCACCACTTGGCTGATACATGGAATACTGCTGACATCCTCTCTGTGCACAGATATATGCATATATTCATCCTCTGTAGAAAGATTCAGGAGTCAAATGAGTCAAGTTCAGTTGTTAACTCTTTTCTCTTTTGGTCTCAGGCAATTTGACACAGTCCATACATAACCTGCCTGAAATGGGAGAGGTTATTTTGAAGAGGTAGAACAAGCACTAAACCCACACTGCAGCTGTACTGGAAATTTGCTATGCTTTTTTAAATGAGAAGGGTCCTATAATTTCCCTGCTTCAAGGTGATTATCATGAAGTAATGCATGGTGAATGACAAATATTTGGTTGATGAATAATTTGACTATTTTGCTTTGCATGTAAATCTGACCTTTATAGTGAATATTACTGCATTAAAAAGGTTCTGCATAATCAAAACACTGTACAGCCAACATCTGTTATTCAGAAGACCCGAGGGGTAGAAAAAAAAAAAATCACAGCAAATCATTTGACCTAAATATGTTTTGCTCTGTGATACAAAGTATACTTTTGCTGTCTGACTTGCCAGATTCTTCATGCCTTAGTGTCACAGTGTTTGTTAACAGAAGTATGCAATTTGTGTAACCTTTGTGTTTAATGTTGTAGCTAATTGTTATTCTTTAATAGTGTTTACGTCATTTGTCACAGAGAACTGTAGATGCTGAAGACAGATGGACCACCAGATGGACCCTGGGAAGGATTGGTTAAAATGTCAGTGATAAGCTAACAATATGAAACACAGTAGACTGAAGAGACTATTCAGCTGAAAAGTCTGTCTACAGAAATAGGTTTTGTATTATTCACATTCATTAAAGTGCACTTCAGCCATGCTGTTTTGACATTTTTTGCTTTGTGACTTTTCAAAGCAGCCAAAGCTTTTTTCCCTTTCCCAAATACTTGTTTGATGATTCAGACTGGCAGAAGTGATCCTAGCTTTTAGAGGTGATCACTTTTGCCATCAAGGAACTTAGCCACAGTTATATTCAAACCCACAAGTGCCCCAGTTCAGAGCTTGGGCAAACAGTCGATGCCTGCAGGAGCTGTGTTGACCAGAAGGCAATGATTGCTTGTTCCTGGTCTCTTACCATGACTTGCATTCCCTGAATCTGACCATGCATATATTTTGCACTACTAATTACAATAAACTTCTTTGGGTCTACCCATGAAAATTTCATTAAATAAATGTAAAACTCTTCAGTGGGATCAGGATATTCGACACAATGTACAAACCAAGTAAATCAGCAGAAGGGAGCAAGATAAGATTGATTAGGAATGACTCTAAGCATAACCAATGCTGCAAAACATAAATACATAAAATACAGAGATTGATGTATTTCCTCATTTCATGTGGTTCCTCATCCATTGTTTGAGGAAAGCAGCTTTTTCTGTGGAACACAGGAAAAAACAAAAAAAACCCTGGCAACCATGGCTGTGATTCTTTACCAATGCCATATGTCTGATCCATCTATGCCCTCATAAGAGAGATTTTACGGTCCCAAGCACAAATCAATTGTCACCAGAGAAACACAAAAATCCCATTTTCACTGAGTTACTAGATATCTAACAGCTACTGTGAATATTGCTATATAAATGAAGCAGGAAATGAAAAAAATTATGGGAAATTTGGGAATTGTAGTAATTCTCCATTGGGTTAAACAAACAACCATTGAGGAAGAGTTTTTGACTTTTAATTTTTCTTACTTGCCATTTGGAAATTTTTGAAATTTTAACTGTTTTTCTTGAAAGTGTTTTAAAACTGAAAACCCCAGCAAAACTCTGCCATGTGTGTCATTTGTTCTAACAAAGGCAAGGCCAATAAAATGAAAAGCCATTTCAAAGCAGGACAGTGAGGTAGGCTAAACTTATGGACCTCTTATCCAAGGATGCACTGTTGCTTCCCATCTCTTGAGCTGTTTAAGTATTTCTAAAAGGCATGCTGTGCCTACAAAAATAATAATAAGCTGTATAATGGGGCAAAATATGTTATGCAGTCATTTAAAGAAGACAGTCAGAATAGCTGTAATGCTCCTTTTTGTTAAAAAGCACCATTAATCAATCTGACATTTCCTACCAGCAAACCATACAACATAGAATGAAGTCACATGCACATGTGTTCATCATCAAAATGATGGAGTGGTGCAAAAATGCTGATAGAAGACTGTGCAAAATCTAGCAACATAAAACATGTATCCCTCTATGTCCAAATGTATTGAAGCCCAAAAAGATGAAGGGCATTTCCTTTCACTTTAACCCAACTATGACTCTCAAAATACTAACATTTTCATATTCCATGTGTGGCACATACACTGTGTCTTTTGGCTTTTTTTCTTTAAGTTGTCATCATATATTCAGGACATATGTATCTTAAATAATGTTTCAATGACCTTATATGTCAGGAATTTTTATTACCATCCAGTATCTAAAACAACTGAGGTTAAATACATCAGTAATGCAGCTGCATTTTGCTCAGAAATACATAAATGGATCCAGAGGCAAAGGCTCAGACTCCAAAGTTTGTCAAATCAGACTCAAACAAAACACAATAAGGTATTTGCCATTGCCTTAAAGGTAGCCATGAGCATTAACAGCAGCAGCCTCAGCTCCCTTGGTGACCATCAGAATGCCAGGAGGATGGGGTCCCAATCTGTTAATATCCAGTTGAAAAGCCACCTTGGGCTCTTCTCTGCTTCCATCTGCTCATTCCCACTCACAAACATGCAGCAAACAAGCTACACAAACATTTCTGCAAATGCATCTGGTTTTGCTTTGCTTTGATCATGTGACCACCTGAAAATCTCTAATAAGACAGGTGAAATGTCCATAAACTGGGACATGGGGCAAAAACTTCTTTTATAGACTTAACAGCATTATCACTTTAGAGGATATATCAGAATATAGTTTTGTTATGGTGACACAAGCACAAGACATTATAGTTTTCCACATGGAAAATGGAGCATTAAGATGTCTGAGGGGATATTCTGTAATTATATCTAAATTTTATCTGTTCATTCTTAACAAAGTGACTTCAAAAAATCCTTATTACCTCAAAAGAATTTCTACAAGGCTTGCTAATTCTTAGTATTCAAAATTATCAAAGTAGACTCCTCCATTTCATTTGCCATGGCTGGGATTAATTCAGATCTATGGGATTATGTAACAGGGCAGACTATTTTATTCACTGAATGTAGCCTGAAGTTCTTGGCTTTTCCACAACAAATTTTTCTGGCATCTCATATAATTAAATGGAAAATGTGAGAAACTTCAAATCAGTAAATCAGTTATATTACGAGAACTAATAGGATTTGAACATGACTCATGAAGTACAGTTTGAAGTTCTTGACTGTTGTCTTAAGCCAGGTTTTTTTGAGGCAGAAAAGGAATTAACACTATGAAAGTCTTCTAATAACAGCTTTTTCTGAAGAAACACCCTGGGAAATTTTGGTATGGTATGAAGATTACATTATTATCACTTAAAATACACAATGGAAGCACTTGAAAAAAATCACAAAAATATTTTTAACAAAAACATGGTTAATGTAACTTTATAGCAATAAACAATAATAGTACAGATTGATTCTGCAGATTTATAGCAATAATAACCTCACTTGTTTGTCATGTGTTAAAAAATACTTCATGGTGACAAACACTGTGGTTTCTCTCTGTGTGTATGCATCCATGGGCATGTGAAGAGCAACTGCATAAATCTGCAAAAACTGCATAAATGTGTGTATGCACATTCATGCACTACTAACAAAATCATCCATCATGGACCCAATTTACTGTGCTGGCCATGGCAGGAGGCAGCAGCTATGCATAGTCACTGACAGCATGGCACAACATGAGAGTGTATAATACCTTGCAACACAGAAGTTATTTCCTAGTCTTAGGAAGCCAGGAAAAGTTTTAGAGGTGCCTAAACCATGTATGCTCTGGTGGTGTATGCAACAGCTTTTCAAAGCAGATTCTACATGAGCAACAGATTTTGAAAATATAAACTCTTCTGGTATGTTTCTCACATTTCATTAGTAAAGATAATTATAGATTCAGCTTTCAGACAAGAAAAAGTTACTATATTTGAAGATACTGAGATCAAAAAATTTAAAATAAACAACAATAAACAATAGTCCTCATTTTTTTTCAGTGACAGCCTAACAGGAACAACTACACTCATTTTATTCAAAACCTCAATGGTCCATCATAACAAATCTTTATACATAAAAGACACAGAAAATCAAGTCTGTCCTGGAGAAAGTTAATGCTCATTTTCCTACCCAATTCTGTCAGCAAAGATAGCAAACTCTGCAAGCCACCACTACCTTGGGTCTTGGCTTGCATAGCATTGATAAGAACATCGTTTTGGTGCATTAAAGCACAGGCACAATTTAAAAACTGCTTTTGTTCAAAAAAGAGGAGAGTTAAAAAGTCATGCTGGTTGCAGGCTGAGCCCCTCAGGTTGGTAAAGAGTGCAGTAAAGATATTCCTCTTAAAGAAAATCACTGCACTAGTTTTCCTTTCTAATCCCTAGGAAATGCTGCAATTTCTGCCACTCCTAGAAAACAGCAAATCAAAAACCAGCTGAAAATGAAAATTTGTAGCCTCAGATTAAAACTTCAAAGTTGTGCAGATCAAGGGCTTTAAATTTGCATATTCAGTTTTGCACCGAGTTCAGTTTAAACAACAATAAATCCCCAAAAACTTCAAGGTTTAGGATTTTAAAAGCCAGAACTACTTCTGGCCCTTAAAAGACTGACTAAGCACCAAAATTAGTTACAAAAAATCTCCCTCACTGCAATGTGGTTGTTTCCCTAATACATGAGCCACTACTGGAGTCCAAATTCACCCACATTCACTTGTAGGGCAGGTCCATCGTTGTGCCCCACAAAAACAGCAAGAAAAACCAAAGAGTGACACTGCTGTGTTCTGCTGCAGACCAGGGGTCTGTGTCACCCTAAACTATGGCATGAAAGATGGGGATCCTCTACCTTACAGCTACACACAAGGTTAGCAATAACAGCAAGTTGTGGGCTCCAGCTTATGATGTAAAGGTCTCAGCTAAGTATTTTCCATTAGTAAAGAAAGCAAAATGATAAGTTTCTCACTGTTTGCAAAGTTGAAAAGATAATATAGAGAGCCTGAAATCCCTGAAACCATCCTCGAAACTGGGAAGAGCCAGAATGGTACAAGAGAAAAATTAAATGTCTGCTGAAGCCAGATAATTTGAGCAATTGTCAGAATGAGTCCCAGAAATACGCTGGGAAATGAACATACTCACTAGTGTCACTTGTAAAATTCCACTGCTGTTTGATAACATCTCTAAAAATTTATAGAACTTTAGGCCATGTGTCTAAAAATAGCATCTACAGCATTGCTATCTTTTGCATTAGCTGTTAAGATTAAATATATTACAATTCCACAGAGAGCTCTACATTTGCAATTAGTCTAATTCTCGGAATGGAAATTTAGTAAAGCTTTCACAAAGCCCAATAGAAAGAAGAGGATGAAGCTGGTGTAACATAGTACAGCTGCTGGCTGGGCTGGGAATGAAAAAAAAAGGATAATAAGATGAAATACTGGTTTCCCTTTAAAAATATCCATTATTCTTAATTTTGGTTATTTATTACACATAAGTAGTAGTGCATGCAGGATGCAGCCATGAGGTACTGCACAAAAATGTAGAGGAAGAAGTGTCTCTGTCCTAAAGAGCCCTAAAGAGCTCCCATTAAGTGCACACCCAGGTGGCGTTTTTCAGATGGAAGTCATTGAACACAAGTCACACTGCACACTGGCCATTGTACCAAGCCCAAGCTGTGTTGAAAGTTATAAAGAAAAGAGCCTTCTTAATGCAAGCCTGTGTCTTCTAGACAGGGAATTGACAAATCTTGCTTACCCTGAATAGCCAAAGCAGGAAAAGCAAGGAAAAATATTGGAAGTACCAAGCTGAGTTACTCAAATTCATTCAGCAAGGGAACAGCAATCACAGAGCCAGCCTTTGTTTTCCCACCATGCCAAGCTGTCACTGCTGTATAGTGAGATTAAAAAACCACCAACTCTGCCTATGCACATGGGATTTCTGCAGCAGAAAATACAGGTGTACAGAAGAACCACCACGTGTTCTGCTCCCATCACAAAGCTGAGACACAGCCCAGGTGCCCTCAGGGACTGCATGAGGTGCAAGCACTGAAATACCTTTTCCCCTTTCAACAGGCTCTGCACCTGTTCATGGGAATGCTCTATCTCCACACAGACAAATAGAGGATTGTTCTTAGACACAGACTGAAAAGTTTTCTCTCATATCCAGGTCCCCAGGATACTTTAAACAAGTGCTTATGGATTATAAGACTGAAGGTTCTTCAAATTCAACATCCTACCTCCAAGAGCTGCCAGGTGTAGACTTCAAATAGAGCACAAGAACCCAGTACAATAAAAGTGTGGTCTTTTCCTCTTTTGGGAGGTTTTGCCATCCACTGGAAAGGAGATTTCTGCTCTTCACCATGATGACTGAAGGCTACCAACTGCTAATTTTTTTTTTTCTTTTAAACTCATTATATCTTGTCTCTACTATGGCGACAAGCTCCAAGATTTAATTACCTGGTGTGCATAAGAAGCACTTTCCTTGAGCAGTTAAATCTGATACTGAGTTATATCACTGTTCATTACTTTGTCTTCAATTTTGTGAGAAATAGTAAATAATCATCCTCTCCTATTCACCTCTTATTCTCCTATTCACTTTCTCTGAATGCAATACCAGATCATTCACTCAGATATCCATTACTTTAAAGTTCAACTGTCATTATAACTCAGAGAGAAAGCAGGGTTTTTTTAAAGTTTTCTTATGCCAGAAACATTCACAAGGATTTTTAATATCCTTTGTAAGATTGTCTCTGCATATATTTGTAATTCACATGTTTTGACTTTTAATAAAAGTGGCTAAACCATCCCATCTGCATAACACAGACACAACCTAGTTTCAGCTCTCATTCATTATTAACAGATAGAACTCAGTTATTTATGAGAAGTTTCTTATTCACTTCTGCACATGCTTCTTCAGCTTTTTTAATGAAAAAAAACACCAACCCAAAACCCCCTAATTCAGGAACAACAATTTTAGATTTCTGTCCAAGAACTTTAATTATCTTTAAAAAAGCTAATTTTCATAACTGCAAATAGATAAAGATGTTTGTGAGTTTGTGGTCTCAGTTTTGGTTTTGTTTTGCATTAATCTATACTCCAAGATTACAAAAAAGATCCTATAAAATTAGACTTCTGTTAGCACCATACCCTGCTCAATTATAACAATTGTAATTTGAACAATATCTAAGTGTTGGCAAATTATCTGTCTTGCACACTGTGTAATTCATTAGAGGACAGAACAAGCTGCTATCTGCCATAGAGGAATTTTTTTCCCACTTCTTTTTTTTTTTTCAGGGAGTACCAGATTGCAGCTCTCATAAATCACTAGAAATCTCTTGATATCACTAAAGCTGTGCCCTTTTATAAGCTGGGACATTTTGGTTTTACAGGGTCTTTTAAGATGCTCAGTAGGTGACACCATAATAAAGACAGCTGATTTTAGGTCTTCTCCAGCACGTGCACTGAGGAACTGCAAAAAAATACATGGTTTGGTAATTCTGCTCATGCTACAAAGGAAAGTCTGCTGTCTCCATAGGCATTGGGAGTTCCTGTTTTCAGCTTCTCAATCCATATCCATCCCACAGCTGACTTCCTGGACCTTGTTCTTGAGAACTGGCTGACTTGGTAACCCCCAGAATATCAAAATGTAAAACTGCCTCAGTTCCTCTAGGTCAAAGTCCTGGCTTCAGAAGTAGCCAAAAGTGAACACAATACAAATAGCAAATATATATACGGAATTTTTAGCAGAAATGTTCTCCCAGCTTTCAGTTCATTTAGAGATGCAGCAGAAACTCAGCTCAGACACAGCTTTTAACTGTGTGGTCAATGCAGCTATTCAGCCTGCAAACATTTCCACCAGCATAACGAAGGGGTTTTACTGATACAGAGAAGAGAATGGCATTCATACCCCATTGTGAATGCCACATTAACTGGCCATGAGAGAACCTATAAAGATACCTAGGGATTTTTACTTGGATAAGGAGAAAGGAATCATGAGCTGCACAAAAAAAAGAGAAAACATTGATTTATTACAGCACCTGATGGTTTCAGCATCAGAGCCATCAAGTACAAGAAAAAAAAAAAATCTGCTGGTCCTGTGAAAACCTAAGCAACCCAGCCATCACCTTCATTAAGCTCCAAACCCTGAATAAGCCTTACAAATTTAGCTTGATGAGCAGAACTAATGGTCAATGGTCTGACAAAGCATTTTTTCCCATGAGAAAAAGCTGATGCGTTGAAATAAAAGCATTTCATGGAGGTATTGATTTTAATAAAAATTTTAGGGGAAATAGCTCCTTAGCCCTGATAGGATATTAAATCCAGGACCACCAGTACATCTAACCACTAGAGCATCATGCAGTTTCTAATTAACCCACATTGCTCTGGCTGAGTCTGACTGGAAAACTAGACCTGTTTTGCATATCCCACTATGCACTCATCCTATTAACTCATCCTATTAACTACTCTTGCATTTATTTTCTCTTCTGGCAGGACTCTACTACTTTACACAAATAAATATCAACCCAGAGGAAGAACAGCCCCAGATGCAGTTCAAGATGGGACACTGAGGTTCAGCTCCATACTCATTGAAGGCTCATTTTTATCCACCAGGAAACTCAACACAACATCCACTGGACAGCTGAAACAGCCTCGGGATCTCAGCCCTTCATCTTGGATTTTGGCAACCCGGGGTCAAAGTGTCAGTGCAACCCAGCCAAACAAGGGTTTGGAGTGAAGTCTCTGTGATCCCAAGGGACTGATCTGTCTCTCAGGGCTGTCTCCATAGAAACTGAGGCAGGATGAGGTAAAAAGGGAACTGGTATCAGGAAACATTTAGTGAGATAGGAAGTTTGTGAAGACGGGAAGAAGGAACATTCTCCTAGGGGGAATGCTGTGTTCCTCAGGGCACTAGAATTTGAAATCAAATGTTCACAGATTGATTTGATTTCAGCTTTCTGTCCAGGCATTTATTTCATAGAATCCGTAACAAACTGGCCCCTGCAGGCTCACACAGGTCATGTTCTGACTGCTTTCTTCTACGGCTTATTCTGAACGTTTTCAGGTTCTGGTTCAGTGAGATTCCAAGGCAGTTCCTTGAGAATCCCCAAGCTCTTTGAACACACACTTCAACAAAAGCAAAGGCACTCAGTATCTCTCAGAAACAGGCTCTTAAACATTAAGGGCTGCAATCATTTCAAAGCATCAGGGAGTTATGCACTTAGTTCACCTGCATATTGATGCAGAACATAGACATTAAGTATAAGGCAGCTAAAGGCAATTATTATGATCATTAAAAAAATCTAATCAGAATAACTTTGAATTTTGTAGAGACACAATCAGAGAACTAGTCACCTTCCCATTTTCAAGGAGACTTGTATATTTTGAAGCACTAAATACTAACCATTAGCTACTTTGTGCAGTGCTTAAAGCACAGAGGTTTTGTTTAGAAAAAAAAAGGTACAATTATACATACCAACACAAAGTTAAAATAATCTTGCAATGATATTTCTTTCTCTATTGGGCTAAGAAAGCAAATTCTTAGAAAAAACAGCCACTTTTTTCAGCATAAATAATATCAGAGAGGAAGAAAAATTTGGCTTTAAAACTGATTTACCCAAATACATCCTTCCTTTGGTACTGGAACCCACCCTTTGGGTTGCTTTAGAGCAAGCACCTGAAGTTGTTGCTCACTGGGAAACAAAGCTACAGTGCAGAAAGTGATCTCAAAAATTGCCCAGTGAATGACAGACCTGTTCTACCCATCTGTGAACATTAGACAAGACAAAGCTGTCCACTCTCAGTGATGTTATGATGACCTCCCTGGGGTTAAGTAATCTGTACCAGATGAGGATCTGAGTAGTTATTGACTTAAAAAAGGGCTCATAGTACACAATTCATATCCCTTTCCTGTGGCAAGCTTGAGTGAGAGTGACATGCCCCAAACCTCCTTTTCCTCTCTTTTCATATATTAGCTTGGAGGGCAGGGGAAGGAAAGGGACACACAAAGCAGTGCTCTTGTCCACTGAAACTCAGCTGAAAGCCTGGCTATCTCATGTGATGGTTATCTAATTGATTCAAATGTCACCTTCTTATGCAGAGCCTTGTAGCTTTCCCAGACAGACTGTTGCAGTCTCCTCTCTCATTTATATTTTTCAGAGGCTTTTCTTTTAGTGTATGAAAGGAATAAAATATTATACAAATTATCTCACTAAATTATTCTCTTTAAATGTCTGCCTTCCTTTTCATGTTTGTCTCTGACCTACTGTCGATCCCATTTACATGAAAAAATTACTGGAGCACTTCTCCTATATCAGCATTCATTAGCAGCTCCAAGTGCCTGGCACACAACAGGGGTTTTGCCTACTATGCAGTTTGAGGATGTTCCCGTCAGAAACAGGAGCAGATAATGAGGAAAGAACACAAATCTATACGGTTTCTGTCACCACTGCTCTGTTTACTTCAGCAAGCAGTAATGCAGAAATCTTTTCATATGCCAGCTTTTCTCCTGCAGTTTGTGTAGTCAAAGCAGTTTTAGGCCTGTTTTCTTCCTTTTTGCTGTTTATTGCCCTTCCCCCATCCTGGACCACACATATCAAGATGTTCTGAGCAGCAAAGTTTAAACACACGACTGTATACTTCTGCTTCAGGAAAACCAGGCATGTGTTAGCCTTGACAGGACTCATTGTGAAATGACTGCTCCAAGGACCTGCTTGTTATCCACTGAAAATGAAAAGCAATTGTACTCAGGATTCCTGGAAATCTCTACAGAAGTCAGGTTGTCTGGCTGGAAGAATGATTAAATAAATTTCTCTACAAACAGTACGTATCTTTCTAGCCACTGCTCTGTGACACTGCTGCAGGAACCTACACAGACAGAAATCTTCCCTAATTGAAACATTTGGAATTTGAAAAATTTCCAAATGAAAATTTTCTGAATTGAATACTCTGTTTTCTTATTGCAGTTCCTGGGCTTGCCTCCCTTTTGTGTCAGCTTTCACTTGAAGGCTTACTTCACTGTGATTTTATCCTCAGTGCCTAGTAAAAACCTCTAGGATAATTTTTTTCTTAGCTGTCATTATGATTTGACTATAATCTACATATCATATAGCTATATATCCAAAAAACCTTATCAAAAAATAGAAGAGTTATTTCTGATAAAATAAACTAGCATGGGAAGTAAAAACAAAACAAAACCCCCCACCGTCATGTGGGGAAATAGAGAAGGCTGAATAAAATACATAGCTGTACTTCTGGGAAGGCTTGAGAGTAGATACACACAGTCTGTTCAGCTGTGTCTGCTAGAGAGGAGACAGGGAAAACCAATATCTAGGGTAGGAATTGTTTCACTTGTCTTTTAAATTTTCTTTTTACTCCCCCCAGCATGTTGGGGAGAAACTAAGATTCTTTCAGGAAAAAAGGCAAAGGGATTCTGTATAGCTGGGTCCTGGTTTCTACCCTTCTGACAGACTTGTGTTGATACCTTTCACTGTGAAGAGACAAATCTTGACACACAAAGCTGTGTCAGGGCTGCCCCTGTGGCTTTTCACAGCAAGGTCAGAGCAGCAATTTAACTTACTGTTTAACAGTCAGTTCCTAATTGGAAAACTATCCACTGTGACACTCGGGAGCAGGCGAGTTAATGACCACGCTGGCGCACGACAGCGGAGAGCAGGTCCTGCTGAGAGGCCAAGCTGTGAGCCCCCAGCACAGGGCAAGGCACACCCAGACAGGGCAGGGGGATTTCTGTGCCACTGCAGCCTGGGGCTGCCAGGCCTGTGGGACTTGCTGGAGCCAGTGGGAGCTGTGCATTTGTAAGGATTACAGGCCAGCAGGCCTCTGAAGGTCACAGCTTTCCTACAACAAGGCCTTGCACCTTTTAGGGCTGTGCCATCAAACTGCCAGCCAGTGTTTGACTCCCCTTTGCCCACCCTGAGCACAATCCATACTGGCGGGTTAGCACTTCCTCACACCTTCAAGCCCTCTATTTTACAAGTCTTTACATTCCTTGTGGAGCTGGCCCTGCCCTACTTTCCTCTATTCCTCTCTTCTATTTTAACTTTTTTTCCTAGAACCTAAAAAGAAAAATTAGCCTTATTTACTGTGCTTTCTAAGCTGTTAAAGAAAGCTGACAGGTGCATCCAAGGGTTTCTATGATTAAACACTCCACATCAGAGGAGATGAAAGGATTTAAAGACTTAAATTCTTAATTTATTTCTTTTTTACTCCTAATGAACTAACTTTAAATATTTAATGATTCCTAGAAAGCTTTTGAGTATGTAATTTTTAAAAATCGTACTTCAAGGGAAAAAATTCCCAAAGTAATCCACTTCTATTCCTATTACTAGCTGATTTCTTTGCTTTATCTGAAGTGACCCCTTACCTACTTGAGGAAAAGTTTGGTTAAAGATTTACATTCTAAAATAATGTTAGGTAAATCTTAAATTAAAATCAGCATTGCCAGGTTTCCTAGTAAAAAAAAGTCCCTAGTAATAAAAATAATGTAACTGCATATTGTTTACTTGTAATGAAGAAAAAAAATTTTAAAAAACAAAACCAAAAAACCCCTAAAGTTATTTGAAAACATAGTTTTTCTCTTGTGTGTTATTTACTTTCCTAGTTACATCACATTATATAAAAGACTACATAAATAATGTAGCTGTATAGCACTGGTAATCATGCAATGTAAGCTTAGACATTTTCTTTGATCCATTCTCAATTCTAAGGCACAAAGTGATGGACTGGAATGTGATTTCTCCTTCCCCTGTGTTAAGCTATTGCACCTGAAATCACTAAAGACAGGATCTCATCTGAATCCTCTTAAAAAATAGGGAAATGATTCACCAATTTCAATGATTAAGACAGAGCCTTCCAGTGCAGTGTCACAGCCCTGTTAGAACGAGAACACTTTTTAAGACAGGTAAAAATCCTGACACTGGTACATGTTCTGAGACCTTGGTGCCGTATCAAACATGAATAATCCCTTACTGAACAGTATTTCTACATAAGCCAAGTTATCAGCTTGTGTCATCTTAATGCTACTGAAAAAAGCAGCAGAGAAGCCTATATATGACACATTCATTTTTATGCAGTAAAGTCTCTTTTAAAAATAAAAGTATATAATAAACTGGTATACTGAAACTGATGCCCAGATTTCTCTCAGACTGAAGGTCCTACTAGACAGGATACCCCACTACTCACATCTTTCTGCTACAAAATACCTCACTGAAACCAGTGGTCCCTTTCTCCCAGTCTGAAAAGGAATCTGAGCAGTGAAAACCATGATTCGATAGTACTGTATATTAAGATGGATTAGAAAGTATAATAAATGCTGTCAAAATTGTCAACAAGCACTCCTCAGAATGGATGTGGGCACACATTAGGTTAGGAGAAGCCTGCTTTCCTTCAGGCATTCCTTTTACAAATCAAACAAGATAGGAGCCCATGCACAGATCCTGCCTGGCACTTCTGGAGCTTGCATCTGGTACAAAAACCCTGTGTCTGGGATAGCAAGAGCCAGGTGTCAGCTAATGGAGAAAGCAGAAGGTAGAAAGAAGAATCAATGTTTAGCCCTTAGCAAATCTCCTGTGAGGACAGGGTCTGACCCACCTCCTGTCCTCATGGTGAACACAGCAGCAGCACGTGGCACATGATCTATGATCCCCTCCCTGCCCTGCAGCTGGCTCACTGCAGGCTGGACAGGAGAGAGCCTTTCACGTGGAGCAAGGTAGCCCGTGCCAAATGTCTTGTGCCACTAGAAAAACACAGCAGATGGGCCAGAGCATCTGCTTTGCAGCACGGCTTCATTTCAGTGCACTTGAGCTCTTCAGGCTTCCTCATTGGGATTGCAGGAAGATTTGAGTTGTGCTGGATATTGTGCACCTTGAGAACCCAGCCCCAGAATCTGCACAGACCTTTCCCTTTATATTCAGTCTGGACTCAAGTCCAGAAAGAAGAATGAGAGAAAAAAAATACAATAGGAAGAGCAGCAAGGCTTTGAAAGAAGCAGCACAACTCATAAGGCACATAATTACATTACTCACATAATTACTTTTCTTTCATTGTTTTTCTTCTTTCCAATATAATAAAGAGTATGCATCCAGCTAGAGTAATTAGATTTAATTTAATAAAATATTAGTGTTTCATTTTGGAGGGGAAAGAACAGAAATGTGTGAAGAAAGAAACACCTGCTGTTTATGCAAAGGTAAAATCAAACAGACAATAGCAGCTCAACATTTTTCAAAGCCCAAGCCACCACGGGCTCCAGACCCTCAGGACTCATTCCCACCATCTCCCACATATATGCAGGAATTGTCACTGATGGCACTTAAGTTTTCATCTGTTGACAGACCTGGAGTGAAGCTGTGCACCCCAAAAGCAATCTACAAATACAAAACCAAAGAAACTGTATGTCACAGGTCATCAGCCAATCTAATTTGGCTCCAACGATGCAACATTCCAGCAGAAAAACAGCATTTAATTAGGCTGGCATAAATGTTGTAACCAGAAATAAAAAGGAATTTAAACAAATGCCATGGATGGGCATAATCTTTACATAACAAACAGCAATTATCAATAGTACAGGTAACTTGTCAAAATGCTATCACCTACATCAAAAATAGAGCAAGAAAAAATAAAGTTATACTCCAGAAATGCCCTCTTTCCAGGGCCCAAGCCTGGAAAAGCCTCCAAGAACTGTGGATAGTGGTCACATCATCCCAGGAATTCTTGGAGTCAAGCAATAAGGAAGGGTCCAGAAAGACTCAAGAAAGAAGGCAGCAGGAATCAAGTCCTGGAACAATTTCATGTTCACATCTAAGAACCTGTGGGAATAAGGATGGCAAATGTCCAGGCAGATTAATTGGACTGGTGGCCAACTTTGGCCCACAGGCTATAGTTTAGGCATTCTCACTCTAAACTACAGGGAAATACAATTTGAATATTCACTTTACTTTCCTGTTTTCAGACTCAAAGACTGGATTTTAACCATAACTTCGATATCTTGTGAGCTACAAAGAGGCCTCCTGAGAAATCAAACCTTTCTTCAGCATTCCTTGGTATCCCATCCTCAAATCTCTTGCTGTAGTGATTAGGTTAAAGGGTTTGCTCTGGTTCCTATCTTCTAAAGCTCTTTGATTCTTTGATTCCTTATCCTCCTGCCCCTCGTCTCTCTCATTTCTCAAGGTCAGAGCTTTCTCTGTAAGCAATGCATAAACAAGTGACAAACTTGAGAACAAATAAAAAACCAGGACTGAGTTCACAACTGCAAAGTACCCTACTTTGAGATAAAGTCAGGCCCTGAGATTACAGACAGAAATAGGTCACAGTGGATGGAGGAGCTCCAAAAGGAGAGAGAGGACCTATGAATGCAGCAGGGCTTCTTTGTCTTGATTCTCTCAGCAGGTAACACCCCTGTCCACAGAGGAGTTATCCTGAATTTACACTTGTACCAAAAAGAATTGGATCCTTCAGGTACTGCCAAGTTCCAACAACCAAAGATAGATGAGGTGCTCAGCTACAACAGCATTTTCTGTGTACAGTATCCATACAACCCAGCTGTGCTGCTTTTGGTATACAAAGATTGCAAAGGCAGCTTTTCTTTCCTCCTGTTCTTCCCTATCAGAGCCACTGGACTCCTGAAGCTCACCTCAGAGGAAATGATGTAGCCAATCTGATAAAAGAACACAAAATTCAATATCTGATAAGAGAACTGGAGTGCCAGGAACCTAAAGGAATACCTGAATTCATGTGATAAACAGATGACCAGCAGCTAAAGTGAACATCCACAAAAATACAAAGGAAAGCAACCCAAACTCACAACTTGCCTATAGAACAAAAGGATGTGTTTTATTCCCCATGTGCCAGAAGGTGTTTTCTGGAAGCCAAACACCCTGAGGAGAAGAATCCACCAACTGAGAACTTGGAGAATAACCAGTCTGAATCCTCCAAGACTGACTCCTTCCTTCCCACTATTGTGACTATCATTGTAGGCACAGGACTGGCACTCCTGGGTTCAAGCTCCATTTTCAGACCCATTTGTTCTTTTCTTGAGTTCATAAATTTCTATAACGATTATGGATATTTCATGCTCATACAAAGCATGAATATTTATAAGAAGTACAAAAATGAGGGTTGGTCACATTCAAGATACAAAACAACTTCTCTCAGGTACTGACTTTGTAAAGATGCCTTTAAGTTCCTCATGTTAAGTCAAAATTGTGCAGCTAAGCACTTGTCTAGGTTACCTACATCTTAAAATACACAGTACTTTGCTGTTGCAGGTATGTTTGTCATTTCCTTTAAATCATCCTTGGCTTTTAGTGTCAATTCTCATTTTGAACAGCTGCAAATGACTCAGTTGTCATAAGAAGATGGATATAGTCATCACATCGTTTACAAACGATTTATTTCTATAAAGTACATAAAAATGATTTTGTATATATGTTTAGTATTCAAGCAGTCCAGCTACGAAAATAAAGGCAAATGTCATAATTTCTCTGAGTAATGAAAAAGAGAATTTCATTTTGTAAGAACTATTGATAAACTGGAATCAAATAATCCAATAATTGAAGGGGGGGAGTGATGTGGAGGCAAAGTCAGATTGGACTTGTTACCTGTTATATCTGATGTTCCATGCAAAGTAATCAATCCTTCATGATTAATAAAGGAATTTCCTATCCTCCAAAAAAGCCAAACACATCTTCAAGTCCTGCTGTAGGTCTCGATACACCAAGTCAGCTGGAAAAAAGTTATGTTCTACATTTGAAATAACAGTACTAGATCAGACTTTGGACCATTTAAATGATGTAAACACTTCACTCTGACCTCCAAGTTAGGTGAATTATAAGCTACTAAAACCTATTTCCCCCTGAAATCCCTTAGTTTCCAAAGCATCAGCTCTTCAGAGTTTATCAGCTATTACTGAGTCTAAACAGAACTTGAAGACAATGCAAAATGCTATTGTGTTCTGGCCTGAAAGAACTTTCACATGTATGCCAGTTTTGCTAATCCAGGAAACTGAGTTCCTGGTTTCAGATCTTTTGGGATCATTGTTACACCACAGAATCTCATGTTCCAACCATTACACTGAAGTGCACCTTATTCAAAACCCCAAAATCATATTATTTTTCTTATGAACTCAGCAGTTTACTGAAGAAAATCAGTAAGTAATTACTCATTATCTACCCTGCCAAAAGCTCATGGTGAAGGCCTGGAAAACTTCCCAGCTGTGAAAACAAAAGCATTTCCCTTATAATAGGGTGGAACATTTGTCACCAAGGCTCCTCATTTCCTCTAACCAGGTTTCAAGTGGAAAGGTGTCAGTTTGACACCATATGCAGAGCTGCTAGGTACCTAGATTGGAAGTTAGCACTTTTATTCCCTACAGACACAAGAAGTACACATAAAGGTTAGAACAGATGGTGGGGAAGTCAGGAAACATATGTTTTTATCTGGACACCTCCACACTAAGAAATTAAAGAAACCACCTCTATCATCTCTTAAAGCCGCTCTTTGTTTTTCATGAGTTCCAGTTTGACAGAGGAGAGCTCATTGTGTTCCCATCCCTGCTTTTCACCAAAGACACTGATTCCACCTCTTGGAACAAGCAGAGAGCCCTATCCCTCCCTCTGCTGATTTCCATCACCCTTGGGAGAATGGAACAAGCAATATATGCAGTGCTGCATGAAACTCTCTGGCTGCCTTGCAAAATTGTAAACAGGAAAATACTAGAGCAGATGAATCAGATTTTGCCAGTTATTGCTATGAGTTTTAACTGCTCAAAACACCAGTTTGCACCAGAGGTGCAAAAGACACATAAACCTTCTACCAGGACAGTAGTAATGCAGATAATGGAGGGATATTTCCATTTTTGTCAATTACAAATATTTTACCTTGAACAAGATGAAAAATTTAAAATGTCGTATGTTTAAATTACAATCAATTATTCCAGAGTGATCAATTTTGGTCTGTTCTTCCTGTAAAATGTCAAGGTTTTGTTGAACAACTAATCACTCAATCACTGTATGACTTTGACTCAGATATCACAGAACTTCACAGAACTCACAGCAGAAATTTGTGCATCAATCTCTGATTGATTCTGTTTTTCAAAATATACCAAGCCTCTGATACGTTACCCTTCCTCTCACCTATGGAAGGGAAAAAATATGGCAATGTGATAAACATCATCATCATACATTGCTGCTAAATCTACTCTGTCACTGTTTCCATCTCAGAAAGCAGAAAGAAAGTGCTATATCCTAGATGCACAAAGGATCAAACTGCAAAATGGCTTATTTTAGATGAAAAAATGAGGAAGGATAAAACTTTCTCTAAATAACTACAGCATTTCTGCTGACACACTAAGAATACACTAAGAGAAAAAATTTGTCTCTGCATAAGGGTTCATGGAAGGCTGATTCCATTTCCACATGCCTCTTCCCAACACACAGTAAAATGTCTTGATATTTTAAACAACTAATTCTCTTTCATGCTCTCCTCAGCTTGCAAGTACCCTTAATCAATAGTCAGAGCCTTTCCTTTGTCACTGTTTAGTTATTTTATAAACACTTAATCTTTCTGTCCAATTTCACCCTAACACATCATTAATCATTGTCTCCAAAATTCTTCTTCATGAGGATGGATCACGAATGCTTGAGAAGCACACATTGCTGTGCTTCAGAAACACCATAATGACAATACTCTAATGATTAAATCCCAACCTTCTTAATGGCCATAATGGGATTTCAAAGGCAAAACTTGCTGGAAACACATCTTAACTCATCTTAATTCCCCAGGCAGACAATTGAGAGAGATGTAGGCAGTTTTCTGCTGCCCAAACAGTCTGTAAAGCGTTATAGGCAACTAAATCCTGCTTCCTGGAGATGAGTGAGCCATCAAGCCAGTGACATTTTCCAAACTGTAGGTTTGGTGGTGAATTCCATAATTCCAGGGATGTTCAAATGCACAAAAGTATGCAAAACTTATCTCTAAGGACAGTTTTGCATTGTAACTTGTTATGCAAAATCTGGAGCCTTCCAGTGGACCAGTTCCAGTGAGACAGGAGCCTCCATTCACCAGGAACATACCCAAAAGATGCTCTAAAGCCTAACTACAGCAGGGTACAGTGAAGTTCAAGGAAAAGTGCATCCCAAATCCTTGCAGCATGAATATTCACCATGCTAGGGATTGCTGTGATTATGCTAAAACTAGGGAAGGCTTTCTTGTTTTTTCTTGCTGTGGTTTCTAAAGATCTCAAGCTTGTTGGAGGCAAGCATGTCTCCAACAGTAATTATGACACATGTATGTACACTACAATCATGGGACAAAGATTTAAATAGTTTGAAAGTCCCAAGATATTTTCATTAAAACATATCTCTATCCTAAAATTGAAATATTTCTAAAAATCACTTAATGATTCAACAGTTTTTGCTCTTCTGCTTTTTTGCTGTCTGAAAGGAAGAAAATGCAACTTAAAAAATTACTTGTAATTATGAATTACTCAACACTAGCTGGAGAAAAAAGATTTTTTATCATATTTTCCTGTTACTACAATATGAGTATATGTGAGATTTTATTCACAGTTTTCTCCAAACAGATTTTGTGACCTTGATGACTTCTGAGTACAAGCTGGATTAGAATACAAATTCCTTAACCAAAAATAAGTGTTTTGGTGAAGGGTCTTCTGCCTTCATTCAAGAATATTTTGACTGGCTGATCCCCAACTGATTTCTTCACAATATTTTGTGAGGATTTATTCCGCAGAAAAAGTAATGGCTTTCAATTTTTCATTGCTGCCTTTCAACAAACTGAAGATAAATTAAAAGTATTCCCTCTGATGCATTAAGGTAGAGTATGATTCTTTATGCTCCAGTTACTGAAAAGACCAGAGCAGTGAAAATAAATGAACTAAAAAATTCTATGAAATATACAGTTCCTTTATCTCTGTAACCTGGGCAGCTTTTCCAAAATCACTAGCTTCAAAAGATTCTAAATATCCTAAGATGAATAGAAGATGATACTCAGAGAGGACAGTGTTTTAATAGGCTGCAGCAGAGCTATTGTGCCCAAGTCTTGCTGCAAGCTTAACTGTTTGCTTGACAGGTAAATTGTGAATACTTGCTTTTAAAAAAAACAAACCTATTGCACAAAACCAAAATAGACAAACCCAAAAATCAAAAAAATATAAAGAAGATGTGATTTTAAAAAAAAAGGTTGGTACTCACTATGGAAGAGATGCAATCTTTGACAAACAGTGGTCACATAAACAGGTATATTACAATGAGAAGTGGGTGGCGTGGCACTTCCTCCTCCCCCATTTATTTCTACCTTTCATGTCAGTGCCTACCTAAATGGTCCATTCCCACCCTTACTGCTTTGTCTTGAATCCTCTGCTTAGAGACTATCTACAGATAAAAATACAGACATGTAAATAACTCATTGTTCTTTTTTCAGTCTCTGAGACACTTCTAAAAATTTTCTGGAAGTTGTACTTATAGAACACACAAGAGCTGAAAATCATTCATCAGTAAAGGGAGTAGAGGAGAAAAGGGAAGGTAGAATTTACATGGAGCACAAACATAACTGTTAAGTAGGCAAAAAAACATCCTGTTTGGATTCCCTGGGACAAGAAACTACTATTCCACTTGAAAACCTGCCTGTCAGTATAAAAATGGGACAAGGATTTGGAGTATTTACTGATAGTAAGACTGAACAAGGGCCGAGTGCAGCACAGGCTGTAAGTTAATCGGGAGCATGCAGGAATATTCACACAAACAAAGGCAGACAGGATTTTGGGCTGCACAGGCAAAACCCGGTAACGACCACCAGGCAAACACACCAACCCTGCCCCACATGACCCAGATCTGACAAGACTGACAATGTCACATCATCACAGCCACCGCTTCCCCAACACAACAGTCGGACAGAGAAAGCTTTCCTAAAATTAACGACCCAAACGAGTGAAGGGTTAATTTCCCTTTGAGTGGATCATGACACACAACAGCAACTAAAACTTGCCACAAATAAAATAAATGTACTAAGCAGCTAGAAAATGATCTCTACAGGCATAGTGCAGCTCAGCTGTGCTGAACTTTAAGGCTCAGTCTCTCAAAGAATTCAGCAAGCTTATGTTATGCTAGGGGAATGCTGACAAAGCAGCTGAAAGGCATGGATATTTCTCTGTGTATAAAATCACACCTCAATTCCAATGAAGAAAGATAAGGTGCAATAAATATAATAAATATATGCAGTTTGATCAAGTGAAGACTTAAGAGCAACAAGACTGCCTAGATTAATTATTTAAAATAAACATCACCATGGAAAAAAATTAATTGAATATAAATAGCACTAATGAAATGACAACAAAAACATTTGAAATAGCAGGTAAAATTTAGAAACCACTAAAAATATTGCTTCTGGGGAAGCAGCTAAAATACAATCATTTCAGTCTTACTGAGCTAGGCTGAGAAGAATTCTCAGTATCACCCACTAGCAAAGTAATGCTCTTACTGGGCATTCAGGAGAGGTTTCCTACCTTTACTGCCCAACACTGTTGCTCTTTGCATTCATGAAACAGAATTACAAAAGCCCCCAACCTCAAAATCCAGAACACATGCATGAAGTACAAAGAAAAAGAAACACTTTTAAAATGGACTTCAATTCCTTGTAGGGGGGAAGAAAAATCTAATAGTTTCTTATGCACCCAATCATGAAGAAGGCATTTTTGCTGCATTGTCAGGTCATATCAGCAAACAGCAGTAGCTACTAATACCCCTACATGACAAAAAAGAATAAAGTGCCTCAATTTCTTTTCAGATACATAAGATACAAATTACAATTATGTATCTTGAGAAAAAAAATAATATTACGTAAATCCTCAGAAACTCAAATCAACACCATGTTTATCTGTACAAGCAACTAGTGACCTGCAGTACACAAAGAAAGTTGGTGGTACCACAATGATGATTTTTTAGAAACCAAAAGGCATTCACTGCTACTGGCTTCTCACAAGTAGATTGCTCAAGGTTTTACAATGCAATAGCACTTTCACCCTTTTTCAGAACAGGAAACAGAGCTAGAGGGTAAAATGACTTCCTGAAACTCTTTGACCAGGCCTGTAGTAAAACAAAGATGCACTATGCACAAGCAGTGCTCCTGCTGCAAGCCACAATGGAAAGGCCAAAGACAGGAAAGGAATGAAAATTATCATTGTCAATTGTAAGAAACACACAAAGAGGGAAAGGATGATTAAGCTGTTACAGACTAGAGCAGGTCAGAACACACTGCTCTTTTCAAGCCATGCTGTTCAGAATGCTGTCGTGAAAGAGAAAAAATTTCACATATGTCAGCCTTTTGGAGACTTGCTCTAGATCTTTAAGACCCTTTTCAGCCTGACTCATTATGAATCACACAGAGCTCAATCTTCTGTGCATCTAAAAGTCAAAAGAGGTCTTGGCTAAGCAGACTTTTTGAAACCACACCATTAAAAACAGTGTTTATCAGTTTCTAGTTTTGTTTCATAGAAAAATAAATGGATATTGAAAAAAAATCTGAAGTACTCTAAAGAAAACACAATTTTTGCTCTCAGTCCCCTATAAGAATAAAATCAGACTTGCTTCATGCATTTTGGGTTCCCTATTTCCTTCAGTAGCTTGAAAATCTCACTGTACCAATAAACCTGTCACATTTTAAGCGTTAAATTAGTTTTAAAAATAAGAAATTACAAAGAATGTTCTCACAGGACAGGCAGCAATATGTCCCCACAAGTCATAAAACCTGATCAGCCAATTTTTAAGCAGCATGGACAGACATGAGCCAAAATGTCTCATTAAACTGTTCTACTGCAGTTTCACACCTCTCTGAGATAAATTACTCAGCCTCAAGACCCTTTCACAAAAGAGTCTTTTTCCAAGAACCTGCCTTACAGCAAGAGCACTGAATAGGAGGCAGAGGAAGGGATTTGGCAGATTGTGATGCCTGTGATAGTTTTGTCTTTTAAATAAGGTAAAGTTACAATTTAAGAGAATGAATTACAAGTCTAATAAAATAATTTATCCTGTCTATATGGAGCATGAGGGCATTCTTTCTCATCATGTTTTCTCTACGAGGCCTTCTTATATAAATAACAAATGAAGGCATTCCATGTAAGTACTTTACATTTATATACTTGTAAAAGAAAGTGACTGACTACACGAATATCCAAACTCTTCAGGTAACTTTGTGTCAAAAGCTTTGGGAAGCCCATTGCTGTGGTCATTAGAGGAATACTAAAATTTTACTCTTCATTACTCCAGTCAAAGAAACTCACACTTTATCAACAGAAAGGAAGTCAACTTGTCCAAACTTGTCTTTAACCCTAAGAGAGAGTCTTGACTGTTGCATCTTAGGCTGCCCAAACCCCTTTGGATCAGCAGTAATTCCTGTTGTCCATAATAATGGTGGGGGGGTGGGGTTGTTGGTTTTATTTTTGTTATCACATTAAAAACACTGTTCTTGGGCTTCCTATTATGCAATGTTTGTTTTTAATCCTTAATCAATTCTGCTACAGTTTCTTATTAATACACGCTCCAGAGCCATAACCCCCCCCCACATTTTGTACTTACACTTGTGCTCCACATTTTCAGTCTCCCTGAGGAAGCACAACTCAGTGAAAACCTTTTTCCCTTTCATTCATGGCTACCAAACCTTTCAGCTGCATTTATTGAAGCTTCTGCATTTTTAAACACATTGAAATACTGACTCTGCAGTCCAGCCCACAGCTGCTTACAGGAAAACAGCGTTACCTCTGAAGCAGAAAACAAGGCTAATCTTCTCCATTTTAACCTCTGTGGAGAAGCCAGAGGCAAGTAGGGTTCTCAAAAAAAAAGGAGGTCAGAATCATCCATTATGCCACCAAAAAAAGTATAAAAATACATAAAAGAGCAGTTATTGTAATACGGGGCAGAGGGAACCATGCAAACAATTGCACAGCCCTAACCCACATTCTTTTGTCAATGATTATCCTCAAATGGTCCCAAGAAATGAAGCAGAAAAAAACACTCATTAAGCAACTCAATTTTCAGCAGCGAGTGAGGGGCTGTCACAAGCGAATTGTTCTTTGCATTCACTCTTGGGACGTTCGCCACCTGTTCATTCCCTCCTCCTCTGAGCCAGGGGAAGGCTTGGAGCCACTCTCACAGCAGCGCCGGCTGGGGTTACAGCCTGCAGCCATGCAGCGCACGCTGCGACCCCATAAACGCAGCGTGAGGCCGGCTGGTGGCGCGGGCAGGTCTGCCCGGGGAGTCCCTCCGCAGCAGCAGCAGCACACGGGGCAGCTGAGTGTGGAGCTGCAAAGGGGCCTTGGGGCTGGGCACCCCACAGAGACACTGAGCCTTGGGGCTGGGCACCCACAGTGACACCAGGCCTTGGGGCTGGGCACCCCACAGAGACACTGAGCCTTGGGGCTGGGCACCCACAGCGACAGCAGGCCTTGGGGCTGGGCACCCACAGTGACACTGAGCCTTGGGGCTGGGCACCCACAGTGACAGCAGGCCTTGGGGCTGGGCACCCACAGTGACAGCAGGCCTTGGGGCTGGGCACCCATAACGACAGCGAGCCTTGGGGCTGGGCANGGCTGGGCACCCCACAGCGACAGCAGGCCTTGGGGCTGGTCACCCACAGAGACAGCAGGCCTTGGGGCTGGGCATCCACAGTGACAGCAGGCCTTGGGGCTGGGTACCCCACAGTGACACCAGGCCTTGGGGCTGGGCACCCCACAATGACAGCGGGCCTTGGGGCTGGGCACCCACAGCGACAGCGGGCCTTGGGGCTGGGCACCCCACAGCGACAGCGGGCCTTGGGGCTGGGCACCCACAGTGACACCAGGCCTTGGGGCTGGGCAACCACAGCGAACCCAGGCCTTGGGGCTGGGCACCCCACAACAGCCCCATCCGCCCCACAGAACAGGACACGGCCAGCCAGTGCCTCGCTGGAACTGCGGCTCCTTCATGCGGCGGATGGGCCCACAGAAATGCCTCACAAACCGGCTGCAGCAATCCCTGTTTTTCAGGTGCCTTCTATCAATTACTTTCCTTGTTTCCCAGGATCTGCTCTGCACTGCTAAGCACCTGTACTTCCAGGTCTTGTGTTTTCGCCCTGTTCCTCACTCGTTCCATAGAGGCAGGGACATCAAACTGAGAGGAATAGTTTACATACTCCAAAGCTTCCACATTTCTTTCAGGCTGTTTAGTTTAATATGAGTCACAACAGCTCCACAAACCCTGTCTGCCCAATTCCTCCACGTGCTTTCTACTTCTCAGTGAAAGCTCATGCTGGATGTGGGATTGCTTGTGAACAAACAATCCTGACAGGGCCACAAAGGACAGTGGCCATCCCATCATCTGTGCCCCACACTGCACACAGCCAAAACCTCTCCCAGCCCAGGCTCCAGGCAGGACCAGGGCCATCCAGGCTGAGAGAGAGCTCAGCACACATACAGCTGTGTCCCTGGAGAAGGCAGCAGCTTTTTTGTCGGGCTGCTCCTCAGGCAGGATCCACCTGGGATGATCCCACACAGCAAACACCTGGGGCCGCATCCCCGGCACACGCCTGGGGCTGAGGGGACACGGCCAGGTGAGTGGTGTCCTCTGCCCAGTGTTTGCTGGCACTGGTGGGCTGTCTGTGCATCACACAATTTAGTCTGTAACATTTGATGTGTCTTACATTTAGAAAAGTGGTATGTTTACAGAAGGGGAGCAGGAGAGGCTTGCAAATAAAAAAAATCTCAGCTCCCAGAGCACTGGAATAGCAGCAGTGCCAGGATATGTTTGTGAGTGTGAGAACAGTTGCTGCCTTACAAAGATGCACCTTTGCTGGCCCAGACTCTAACCCACTTTGGACTGTGGTTTTTGGTAGCTTTTAGGGTCAAAGAGTCAGTTTAGACATTATCTTCTTTTTTTTTCTCTGTCATGAGAAAGCATTTTATGCAAGTACAACCTTTCACAGGCATCACAATCTGCCAACCTGCTACCCTTTCCCCGAGCACCTTGCTATTCCCTCTGCCATTCAGTATGTCCCGTGAGGAGCAAGCATCAGACCTGGAATGGGCTGGAGGTGTTACTGCCCTTTCAATGACTTCTTCATGTGTCCATCTCTGTTTTTGCCTGCAAGGACATGAAATCTAATACGTTTAAAAAAATTAAAAAACCCTCCAAAACTTGTGAGAGGGAGTAAGTTATGTCTAACTTTTTATTTTTTCTCCTTATCTGTGATTCTGATCGGTACACTATTGACTACAAAGAAAATTTCTTTCACCATGTGAATGAAGCCTGATAATCAAGCTTTATGGTGAGTTTGGACTAGAATTAGGGGTTTGACATTCCTAGAAATAACGTAATAGGAGACCACAGTTCCTACATCCCCTGGTTTGGAATTAATTTCCTTACGCAAAGGTCTCTGTACCTGCAGCCTCTTACAAGCACAAACTCTTGCACTGCAACAACATCCCTGATGGTGACTGGCCTGGGAAGGATCCAAGATAGCTGTTCCTATGCTCTAATTCAGCTAAGCACTTAAACAAACTGCTTCTAATCCTGTATTTATCATACTGACCTGAGGCCTTCATGGAGATGCTTACTGAAAAGATTGCTTCTTTTTCAGTAGTTGTGAACATCATGCTGTGTGTCCCTTGCCTCAGGTCCATGGATTACTCATTGTAAACACCATTTTTACTGTCTGTTTTTTCTCCTTCTGTTGCACTACCCTTCTTGTTTCCAGTACTTCTCAAAGACTGTGCTGCTCTGAGTTACTACCTTTTATTAAAAAAACCAAAAACACCACAGTAGAGGTTGCTGGCTGAAATACCAGGTAAACTTTGATGGAAAGGGAGCAGAAATCCAGACTGCAGTAAGACACCACACTGTAGCTCATGCAGGTTTAATGAGGAAATTGCCTTTCCAATACAAAAAGTTAGAGCAGACATGTGCCATCTGGGGAGTGCCATGCTGGTGAGCATGCATTTGTGCATTGCATTTCAATGGGAGCAGGAGGGAAATGCCTAAATGAGCTATTTGGGGAGCAGCAGGGGGCCCAGCCACCCCACCTCTCTAGATGCAGAGCCCCCTCTGGAAGCTGATGCAGGAGCATCTTGGTGAACAGATTCTAACTGTGTGAAGTCCTTTTTCTTGCCTTTTCTCTGACTTCACTATTTGGAAATTTCTGTTGCTGCTTTTCATGCTGTGTCAGAGACTCAATGTCTGATGCTTCATGTTGAGGCTAAAGTCTCAGGGTTGGGAGGCTACATCAAAATGAGTGTGAGGAGAAGGTGAAAAGCTGCAGAGGTGAGAACATGAGAGGTTTTTTCTATGGTTGGTTCAGCTGTGTCACCTTTGTAATGATGACCACACCCTTAGGTTTCTTTATGTTTTAGCAGGAGGTGGGCAGGCTTTGTGTGGGAGTGAGACTGAAGTTTTGCAGCAAAAGAAAAGGAAGCCTGCCTTCCCAGAGGAGGCTGTTCCCAAGCAGTGGCTGTGTAAGCTTGATGTCTATGATGTACTTTCTGAAGCTAAGCACTAGGAACCTTCTTAGTTCTTGTTCTTGAATCAATTCTAATTACGCCTAAAAAACTCCAAAAACATAAAGTGTGGATAAACTTGACACTGTTAATTATTGGAAAAGCATCAGGAGAAAAAAAGAGTGGTTGGCAGGATTGTTCCATGACTTTCCAGAATATTAAATGTCATTACAGAGGATCTACAGATTGGAGCTCTCAAGGTACAGCATATGACATGGAAAGAAAAACTACCATATTAGTTTAAGATGGGAGGTTAAACTTTTTTTTTTCTCCTTTTCCCAGCTCAGAAAGAATGAGCCTAAAATTCAAGTTTAAGCTTCAAGTAGGGTCTTGGTAGCCAGAGCTCAGCTTTGTTCAGCTCTCTCTTTTTTTTTTTTTTTTTTTCTCCTGTGTGTGTGGTGTTGGAACCCAGACAGGCAAGGGGAGCAAAGGTTTGGCTGTTGGGCTGAGGGCAATTTCTGCCATTTTATACATGGTACCATTACTGTTGGCTTAATGCCCTTGTTCAGCAGTTGAGGCTGAGATGCATTATGGATAAACGTAGATGAAGAGCTGGAGCTCAGAAATGAAAATATCTTTGTTTCCTCAGAGACCACCATTTAAAGGTTGATGAGGTTGGAGCCAAAGGCAAGACATAAGCAGGAGCTGTGAAGCCAATACAGCTGTCAGCTGATGCAGGAACAGGAAGAGAATTATTTTCACTAGGTGAAATTGGCAGTTGCTGTCTCCAGTAAATTGCATGTCATTGAAATGTTTTGGTAGTGCAGCCAAATTTAATTTCAGCATATGTTGCATATTTCTTCTGCAGTTTTTTATTTTCCTTTCATGTTTGTATTGAGTTTCAAATGAGAAAAATAGAGTTCATTCTGAAGGAATAAAAATATTCAACATGTCATCTAATTAATAAATGACAAACCATACTCTATTAACCTTAAAGTATATTTTATGTGGTTGACATGCTAATGCAATATACTGTAATTTTTAATGTATGGATTCATCAGACTGCACTGACCCTAACAAGATATCTAGCCATGTCTTTCAGTAGAAAATTAAAAATAAATCATCAAGAGGAATTCTTTTTCAGAGTTCAAGTGTAGAACATCCTGTAGAATTATGTAGTTGCACCAGGGATGGTTTAGAATTGATACTAGAAAAAATTTTTCATGGAAAGTGTTGTCAAGTATGGGAAACACCATTCTGTAAATGTTTAAAACACATGTAGATTTGGCCCCTGGGGACATGGTGTATTGCTGGGCTTGGCAGTGCCAGGTTCATGGTTGGATTTGATGATCTTATGGGTCTTTCCCAACTTGAATGATTCTATGACGGTATATTTATTAAAAAACGCCTTGTCATACTTAATTGGTTTCTTTTTCCTTTTTATAATATTTCCTCTCAAACAATGTAACTGTTTTATGTTGGACTCTCCCGTAGCTCCCTGATTGTTTGAAACGCTTGATTCCTCTAGAGTGGTGAAATGAAACTCAAGAATCTCTTGGACACTGGAGTTTCATCCTGGTTTTTAAAGACTGGAGGGTTGGAATGAATCTCTCTGCCCTGTGCTACTTTCAGTCTTTTTCTCTGCATGTGGGTTGGCATCCTCAGAGTCTGATTTCTTCTTCATTGGAAGAGAATGTTTTTCTCTCTGCATCCATTGTGAATGATCCTCCATAAGTTGCAGTGACTGGAAGACTGGAATTTATTTGTGATACTTAGCAGCTCACAGTAAGAAGTGCAGCATTCCAGATCTGCATTTTTAACCTTTTCCTTGTTAGACAGATGTCATAGACTGATATATTTAGTTTCAAAACAGCCAAATCCTCATTTCCCACTTCATTCACTCTGATCCTTTACTGGATCCTTTTCAAGCTTTTACAGCCTTCCCTGGGGTTTTGCTGCCCAGTTAACCTCTCTGTTCCCAGCTGTAGTTCCAGGACTCTGCTTTGGGACTACTAAGGAAAACTACAAGATGTTGTATCCTTGAAGGCTGTGTGAGCTGGCATTAACAGGGCAGTGTTAGGAGCTCTACAAGTATTGTTTATTCTCCAGAGATGTAAATGACTCCTGTGCAATAGCTGTCCTCTACCAGTGCAGGAAATAACATCATGTAGTATCTTCTTGTATTTCCAAGGAGTAGTATTAAGAGTTTGAGACAGTTTTTGCTTGGCAAATGTAATTTTCTTAAATCTGGAACTGGAAATAAATTTCTTACAATGGGAGAGATATAGCAAGAATATCAAGTCAGTATATTTCCATATATCTGTGTACATTACTTAAAATTACATCTTGTTCTAAAGCACTGTTTAAGGACCTATCAAAGTGTAATTTCTTTTAAGGTGTTCACTGTTCTATATTGTACAGCTGTTAAGTTTAGGGGAGAAGCATTCTTGTCCTCATCAGAGACATCAGGTAGTTGTGGGAAGACAGAAGTCATATTCTGAGCAGATGTGCAGTGCTTTTGAAATCATGTATGCAGGCATTCTGCTTGCAACGTGGAGGGAATGTGTTCATCTCTAATGAATATGGCTCTAAGGCTGCAATTAAAACTGTGACTTGTGCTCATTCCTATTAACCGCTTCAGCTGTGCTGTTGTTGTTCCTAATAGGCAATAATACTTAAACTGACATTAGGAGATCCAAAGCATGCTGCATTTGCAATTGTTTGCTTTAAAGTAAATTTTGCTTCATTGTAAGTGTCCAGCATGATTATTTGGGAGTCGCTGCTGATAACCAAATGCTTAGAGCCGTTATGAAGTAGAAGTTAATCAGCTTTCAGGAACTGACTCATTGTGAGATAGTAAAATTTTTTCCCATTCTGGCCTACTAAAGAAGTTTCACTTAGCAATAATGATCAAAAAAAGAGTATTTTTTAAAAGATTTTTAAACCAAATGAACTTGGAAAACAGCTGCTGAGAAGAATTTCCAGTAAAGTCTTTCATCTGTGAGGTTCAGAGCAACCTCTAGGTTAATCACTTTGCAGTAATTTGTGGAAATATAAATGCCTTAATTAAGCAAGTTTTAAATAGGAAGGGGTGCTAGAAATTGTTGGCTTTAATGTATTTATACATCTATGCTTTTCAGCAGTTGGGGGCGAAGTGTGCTAATCTCGAGTCAAAATGAAATGGCTATTATATCCTCAAAATTTCTGTACAACTTTTCACAAATTCATCTGCTTAGTAAGTACTGCCACATGGTGTTAGCATAACTAACCTGATGGAAGCAGATACTCTTATCTGAGGCAGTTTAATCAATCTTTATGATGGTTAGATTGTACAATGATGGGCAAGCAATTGCCTAATGGAGTACATTGCATGCATTTAGTGAGTGAAAGCAATGATCTTGGCTGGAACCAAGATGTAACTCTTAGATGTTTCAGACCAGTGCTTTGTCTGCTAAATGAAGGAGAAATAGTATTTCAAATTATACAACTTGTTAGTATTTACAAATTCTTTTTACTTTTAAGGATAAATACTCAAACGTACTGTTCTGCCCTGATTTCTTTTATTGTTAGGGTATTTGAAAAGCCCTCCTCCTCAATGATCCTATACCACAAACCAGTAAAGTTCCTGGGATAACTGTGGAGGGTGTTTGACTATCAACCACGAGTATAAATCTAGTTATAAAAGTTCACAGAGCAGCACGATAATGAAATAACCAGACTGCTGTTCTGGTGGTGCTTGCGAAAATAGAAACGAACTTGGGTATTTTGGGTGAATGTGTTCTTGTAAAACAAACAATTCCATACACAATTCAGAAGCAGCCTTGACTGCAGGTACAGGGCATGCAGCCAGGATGGGCTATTGGACAGGAATGTTGTCTGCCAGCTGTGCTACATACTCGATCTCCGGCGAGTGGGGAAGGCTGCGGGGGGGCTCTTGCGGCGAGCTCTCCAGAGGTCTCTGCCATGAGGAACCTCCCAGCGGGCTCCCAGCCCCTGCTCACAGGACACCACCCGCCCGGGACGGGGGAGGCTTTCAGCTCCCTTTGCTCTGAGTTTTTTCCTCACTAGAAGCAAGGAGAGGAGGCTCTCCTGGCGACATCAAAGATCTTTATTTGCACAAGACCCAGGGAAGGGAGGCCTTGCTTGGATGTCCAGCACACGAAGAGGGTGCGGATCCGTCCCCTATGAATTTTTAAGGGGGTCCCGAGAGGCAGGCGGGGTAATACAAAAGCACCAATGGGAAGGAGAGGGTCGGAGCGAGGTTTTGGGTTACAATTTCTTAGGGATAAATGAATATTCACAAGCTTCGATGGGAGGAGCTATTCCAAACAGACTCAAGAAGAGCGTGGCTCAGATCCACCACTGGCTTCTTTGATTTCTCAGCCCCCCCTCACTCCAATTGGGGTTTAGCCACCACAACAACATACCTTCAGTTGGTCACTGCCAGTTGAAGTGCCGTATTAAAGACAACAAAAAAATATTTCTATCTCTACTATCTCTTCTCTGCTATAAGGAGCGAGATAATCCTGTTTTATGGTCCTATTTTGACTCCATGTAAGCTAACAGTATCATAGGAAATGTAATATACTGTGTCTTTCCAAATCTTTAATGATCCTGCAAGGATGTAAAACTCAGTAACTACAGTCAAGTGTGAAAGGCATCCTTGCCTATTCTGTTCAGAGAGCTCTAAGTCCCATTCCCTCATTTGAATATGCTGGAGATACCTCCTGGTTGTCTTCTTTTTTAAAAGGGTCTGTCAAATTTCAACACCTGTGTCACCATCCATTTTTTTGAGATGAAAATCCAACTCTAGAGCAGTGATTTATTTTTCTGTATTTGGTGAGGGTGGGGGAGAGGAGGAAGCTACCTTGCTTTAAGGCTTTGGCTGAAAGTGGCTGATGTGCCCATGTCTTTTCTTGGTGAAAGTCAGCCAAGGTCTGTAACTGGCAGAAGCCAGTGAAGTGCTGCATTTAGCATAATTTCCAGTGACTTTTGAATTTCTGTCTTGAAAGACCTTTCATGGGTTGAAAGGGGAATGTTTTCAGTGAGAGGTTTGAACTCTCATCTCTGGGCTTTTACCTTAACCCCCTTGCAGTTCATGGTCTTCAGGACTCCACTACAGCAGTATCAAGCTAGTATCAAGGCCACGTGAGCCAGGCAAGTTTTTTCTCTTGTAAATCTTGTATAATGCTTCTGTATCTTGCCCAGGGGGAAAATAAAAGTCCCTATTATGTTTGAGGCTTCTGCATGAATGCCAGTTTGTTGATTTAACTAGTCTTGTTATATACATATATGTAATTGATTGACTCCAAAGGACTTTTGTCTCAATTTCAACAGTGTATACCCAGGGTTACTTCCCTCTTATGAGCAGAAGTGATAGAAAATGAATGCAGTATTTCCTTTTTAGTGATTATTCCAGCTTATGGTTTGTAGTCTTGGAAATGCCAGCTCAGGCCTTATCACTGTAATGTGTCCCCACCATCTGCTCAGGGTTCTGTTGGTGAAGAATTGAGGCTTAATTGGTGCTTAATATTAATTGAACAGTGATAACAAAGGAAGAGTCATTACTAAAGCTGAAGTGAATTAGTAGTAAAGATACTGTGGCAGCAGCTATTATTGCTGTTTACTTGTTGTCTGGACCATTGGCTTCTGACAGAAGATAGGCTATTTGTATAAAAGACCTATCTACAAGAATGGCAATTTCCCACACAACACTTAAAGAGAACCAATGAGTAATGATGACACATCCTCCAGATTCACCCAAGTTCACCCAGGTGATGCTGCATGTAAAAAGGAAAAGGCAGATTAATCATCAAATATAAAATGAGGAAAAAGTGGGTAGGCAGCAGTACCACTGAAAATACTTGCTAGAAGACTACAAACTGAACATAAAGCTTCAGTGCCATGCTGCTCCTGAAAAAAAGCAAACAACTTGCTCTTGGGTGAATGAATAGACTCATCCTATGTAAGACATTATTACAGTCCTGGAAGTTCTCTTTTAGGAGCCATGTTTTGAGAAAGATATGGACAAAACCTGTAGCTCTCTGCTTTATCCTTGTTCTCTTAGATAACGCAGGCTATGAGGATGATTTGAGATGATTAATTTAAAGTGTGTGAAAGTTTGTTGTGAACAGAAAGGTGAACTGATGTTCTCTGTCTCCCACTGAGAGCAGAGTAAGGAGTTGTTAGCTGCATTTTCAGGCTGGAAAAGGTTTCACAAGAAGATGGTCTGTTTTCCATCACTGAAGCCTTTATTGATAAGTTAATAGCACCTGCGTGGGTTGGATTATGTATCTCTCTCTTGACTTGCAGCAGGGCAGTGGATGACACAGCTTTTCTAGGTTTATTTTCAGTGAATAATGTAGCATATGGAATTTTTTAAAGTGAAGATATCAATGTTTAGCTCAATTGTTCATGTAGGTTTTCAAATCTTAGCTATAACTTTGTTAAGGAGGACTTTAAGATCAAGATCAAAAACTCAAGGTTTTGTCACAAAGTTTGGATCCTGGATACAAGAAAAGAAGCAGTTCAGATTTTGCATTATTTCAACTTTGATTTCTGGCTTCATTGACTGAGCAGATGGGATCAATCCCATCTCAGTGTGCTGCAAGGAGAGTAATGATGATTGCAACTCTTGTTGAGGTACTCAGAATATTTCTAATTCAGAGCTTAAATTAGTTTCAAAATGTTTGTAAAATTAGTGCATGTTGTCCTTATGTGCAGATGAAGGCCTGTTGTTGATCCTACATATTTGTTGTTATCATTATGGCAGGTTTTTTTCAACTTAGCAAATATGAGCACAAACCCTGTCCTGCTGTAATCTGGAAAGTAAGGACGCTGAATTTGGATGTTCCAAATTTTCAGTCCTTTCTTCCCCTACATAAATGCTGAAATCTTGAGAGCTATATTTAGCCCAAGGCATTTAAATTTTTTTCAAGCTAGAAAAAGTTGTATGAACTCCTAAAATAGCAACTTATTTTGGTATTGATGACACAGTAGTTGCACTAATATTGTTGTTGTGAAGTCTAAGGGTTTCTTTGCAGGAAAATTTACTGAAAGTAAAAATAAGCAAATTCCAGTAAATGTTTTGCCAGAAATAAAGGGAGTTTGTTGTTTTCAGCATAATAGCTGAAATATAGAACTTCTGTTCCTTTTTTAAACAAAACTCTGTCATAACATCCAGAAATACTTCCTATTAATAATTTTTTCAGCCTTTGCCAGCATGTAAATCATGCCACAACTGGAATAAATCAGTACCCAAAATAAAATTGGAAATCAAAAACACCACAATAGCAATATATGATGTGTTTGAGCGTTCACAATGCTGAGCTATTGTTAAAGGTCTAAAAAGCAGGTTGGCCAGCAAATGAGGTGGTGTGCCAGGCTGCTGCTAAGAGCCCTGACAGAAGCAGCTTACTGCTTGATTAAACTGGTGCAGCACAGAAATGGGTGGAGAGGAGAGAGCAGGTTTCTGTGGCTGCCTGCAGAGCCCAGATGCTCTGTGCCTTTATCACAGAGTGCTGCCAGCACGTTTTTGTACAGGCTGGAGATGGGGCAAGGCCACAGCACAGGAGTGCTGCAGCCTCTGCTGCTCCATGGAGTAGGAGGAGGTGTGATGAGCCAAGCCCCTTCAAAAGCATGGCTTGACTTGGATATATTTTTCCCTTGCAAATACTGAACATTGCACAACCACCAGAACACCTTCTGGGTCAATGGTTGGGTTTTTCAAGATCAAGGATCCAGCTGAGCAAAATACTGGAGTTCTTCCCTTGCACTCCAATCTCTTCTAAATCATCAAAGCCTTAGATATTTGCAGAAACTCATGTTAAATCTGAACAAAAATAAATCCTTTCTGAGTATTCATCTAGTTTTCCATGCAGTGAGTTTTGTCTTGCTATGTTGCAGATTATTTCAGTCCTTTCTAAACAATCAAGGCCAACTGTGACTTTAGGTTTCTGCAGCACCACACACCATGCAGGCACTGTGTATAATACCACACTGTGTTTTTAATTGCTTCTCAGTACATATTAAAATTTATACATGCTTTAATATCTTAGTGGTAACCTCATTGCAAAGTTCTAAATGGAAGTATCTACTAAATGAATATTTCTATTTTCTTTGTCCTCCCTCTTTGAGAGAAAAGGTGTTTAAATTGCTGTGGGACATCAGGTGCCTTGTAAGACTCATGTTATAACAATGCTGATGGTTGAAAGAGTTAATTAAATCTTTAAGTGCCTACATTTTCACTTAATGTTTCTTAGGCATTTTCTAAGGTGTTGGCTTGTAAAATAGTAAGAACCGGCAATCTGCAGAGCTAAAAATATCTAAACAACAACAATGATTTTAGAAAAGGACAATAACTGCAAAAAATCCCAAACCATATCTGTTTTTCTAGAAAATGCAAAAAACTGCCCAGAACTTCTGTTGCACTTGACCAGAACTGAATTGGAAGTAACAGCTTGGTTTTGAAAGCATTTATAGATTATTACTTATCCTTTGAGTTGTGTGGTTCTTCTGCCATCAGGGTTTCACAGAAGCAAACTTTCCAAAGCAAATAAATAAATAAAATCCCAGCTGACAAGCTAATATAAATGGTATGAAACAGAAGGGTAAATGTGGAGGGGGGGGAAAACTGATTTGACATAAACAAATTAGAGCTGTTGACAGTGTGGGTGATTTTGAGAAATGCAGTTCCATTAAATTCACAGATATGAATCCTGACAAATAGCAAGCCATGGTAATTTATATAAACAAGGAAAGGAAATAATGAGTGGATGTGGAAGTCTAACAAGAATTTGGTTGTTAGTACAGCACAAAACATTGTGGCAGTATGGATAGAAAAACTGAGAGCCCCTGCCATGATGAGGCAGTGCTAGGATGCATTGTCCCACTGGAAACAGCCACAATGCTGTGCCAGGATCAGAAGATTGGAGGAATTAATGTAATTCTCTGCCTTTCACACTTTTTATAGCAAAACCAGAAAGCACATGGTTAGATTGTAAAGTCAGATAACAACTGAGGTCTCTCAGTGCTAGGCTGTAGAGAAAAGTTCTGGTGCAGTCTCCAGGGCTGATTCAAGCTCTCAGACCCTCTGCACTGTACAAACTGTGCATCTGTAGTTTGTTTGTCCCCCAGAACTCCTTTTAATTCATCTGGTGTTTTATCTGCTGTACACTGAAGTTTCTGTGCAGGTATGTGGTGCTTGTTCAGTGGAAATGGTCAATACCACACTTAACGTGCTGCTTCTTGCCCGCAGGCACCACATGGAGTTCATAGCCTTCCATTCTTTTTTGTGGAAAGAGCCTTTTTCACCTTTTGTTGAGGGTTCTTAATGAACAAATCTTTTAAATATTCAAAGCGCTGTACTTATTTAGATAAAAGCTGTTAATTATAAATGACCAGCCATATGGCCATTAAGACTAACACATAGTAGGATATAGAGGGAATGAATATTTTAGATAATAAAGGACTGTTTTAGAAAATAGAAACTTTCTTGATATTATGTTTCATGTAGGTTTAACAATGGAGTGGTGATTGGTAGCCTGCAGTGGTTCACACTAAAGAATTTGTTGTTTTTTTCTTTTATATTTTTAATGCCTTGCTATTGAAAATTGGCTATTTAAAAAAAAGCAACAAATGAAAAGCCTCAAGGAAAGCCAGATGGCTGAATATTGGCATTTGAAATAAAAATAAAATATTCAGCTATACGTATGTGTCTTTATAATACACTTAGCTGTAGTCCTTTGTTTGTTAGCCAGCACTCTTCTCTATTACTTTTGCACTGGTAAATTTGAACTTGCTTTGCATATTTTTCAGTAGATCAAAGTTAAGCAAAAATGTGGTTAAGGAAATTTTAGTGCTTATTGGTTCTAGCCCCAAATCAAAGACACAAGGTCAGATTTTTGCCAGATGTCCTAACCTGAAATCTGGCAGGTTGGTTTGGTTTTTTTGAAGCTCTGCCCATGGACAGGAATATTATTAGCAACCTTTTGAACACATCTCAGCTTTTCCTGATAATACTGCTGTTGTATGAAGTTTTGCTGATACTGAAAATCTTTAAACTTTGTTGGTAGCGATGATGTCCTTGTTGCCTGGAACCCTGTTGTGAAAAATGAGCAATAGTTCAGGAAAGCTTGTGTGTAGATAAGCAGATACCACCAACAACTGAAAAGTATGGTGGAGACATATGAAAACTCAGTTCTTCTACAGAAGCCCAGCCAACTCCTGGAGCAATCTAAGAAATTCCCTGCAGGTATCCAGCATTTTTGATCTGATACATAAAAGAGCAACCGTTGTATTGTTACTGCATTGACACCATCCTGCTCTGGTGGAAAAGTTTCCTTTTAATATTTCCTGTACTTTCTAGTTTTAATAGTCAGGGCACATATTTGAAGACAGTTACTGAAGATTAGGGTAGCATCAATTAGTGCCAGTGATAATGCAACTTTGGAAAATGTGTCGTCAGGTATCCAGTGATGTGGATAGTGCCTAAATGGAACCTGCTGTTTTCTTTCTACCGTCTTGGTTCAAAAGGCCCTTGATGGAAATGGACATGTTTGGGTTTCTCTCAGTTATGTGAGAAAGCTGAAGAGGTTACAGTTCACTCCAGTCAGGCCTGTTTCCTTTTTTCCTATCTTTGTCTCAGTTTGGAGATGAAGTTGAGCTGTTTTTCATGTGTTTCTAGCCTGGACTTGCTTTCAAGGTTACTTTGCTACTGTCAGAAACTCTTCACTCCTTCCTGTCTTGAGACTAATAATTGAATTTGAAGAACTGAACTTCTGGAATTTGAGATTCAAAATGTGGTAAGAAAACTCAGTGTAAATTAAAATTGCCATGGCTTACTGTTGTGTGTCTCCCTCTCAAGTCTCTTTCAGGCTTTTTACAACCGTCATATTTTGGCCCATTTGCCCAGGAGTGCTATGAACTTCTGTGGCATGTGAGACTGTAAATAACATTTTGGCAAGTCCCTGTGTATCTAGGGAAGGCAGTGGGTGGGTGCAGCTCTATCTGCTTTACTCCCGTTGCTGTAGGGAGCAAAGAAGGCATGAGCAGAAATGAGACGCGGTGGGGGCTGGACTGGTGGCGTTCCATCAGGTCTTCACTGTCAAAGTTGCTGCCTACAGCACTATATTTTTAGAGCAGTTACATATTACAGTAATGCCAGATGCTCTGAAGGAAGATTTGGGGAGTGAAAAACGGATTAAGGTTTATTGTAAAATTTCTAAATCTGTGTGAAGACATGCAAGATCTGATTCCTGTTCTTCAGTACAGGGATGATTCACCATTCTGAGAAAATATTAGGAAAGAAATGGGCCCATCTAACAGCTTTAGACTTATGCTTCAAGTAGATAAAGGGTTATTTAAAATAGTTCAATTTTGAATTAACTTTTAAATAAGCACAGAGTTTTCACTTGCTCTTAGTTCGTAACTCATACCAGTTGTTTCACTCAACAGCAATAGCCAGCAGAGATTTCCAGCACTGTTCTCTAGTCACAGATGCTACTTCCCCAATAAACGAATAAAAAGTTCAGTCTAAGTTTGTGTCTGAAACCTGACAGAAACACTTAGTACAAAGTCAGATATCTGACCTACAGAAAACCTAAGTAATGTCTGCAATATTCATGAATAGCAGAATTATAGATGAATAGACACAAAATATTTTGACTGTTCAAATATTGGTAGTGTTTAACATTTGTAAATTAATTCAGCCACCAAACATTTTTATCTATTCTGGTTACTCAAAAACTGCAGCTGCAGAAGCCGTGTACAATTCCTGAATATATAAAAATGAAATGGAAAATACTGGGTTCTGCTGCTGAAACAACAGAAGATGACTTAAACGAAAGCTGTCACTGGAGATGTTATCACAGGGTAGGGAAACTGTGCTGCATATACTTGGAAGTTCCACAGATAAGTAGACTAGGTGCCCTCTGAGCAAGCCTACTCCAAATCAATTCCTGTTTGTCCAAGGAATCTAAAACCCTTTGGGTGAAGACAGTGCTTTGGTGTAATTTTGTCCCACAGCTAAGGTCTTGTTTCTGCAATGACAAGTTGCAGTTCTGAAGGGCCTAAGCAGCACTAAAAGCAACTCCCGGTGAGACAAACTCAGAGTAGATCAACTCCCAGAGGAATTGTTGTAGTCCTAATATCAGCAGTGATCATTCTACCCTTCACTGTGTATGTTTGTACTCTGCACAAGCTGTAGCACAGTGTCCAGCAGCCTCATCTTTTTTGACGCCAGAGATTCCTTGAGTGTGTTCTTCCTATGCACCCTGTCACAAGAACCTGACCAAAACCTAGGTCCAGCTCCTCACTTTCCTGCTGGTAGTCTTTCTTTCTTCTAAGACTCTGCAATCTGTTCCATAGAGGAGAAATCTCCAGGAAATTGGTCATTGCTAGGAATTTCCCACTGTTCCCGAGATTTTGGTTTACTGTGTATGTGAAGGAGAAACTCAAGAGGTTTCCTGGGAGATCAGCAGTGGAAGGTCACACAGAGTTGTACTCCACTATACACAGTGCTGCTCCTCATGGAATATGCAGTTAAGGCAATGATTGGGTCTTCCTGAGAGCTGGGCAAGGTGGTCAGGCTGATCAGAACAAAAAACTTCTTGAAATATGGCTCCCAGGATTTTGCATGTAACAGAAAACTCTGCATTGTGCTAGAGTGCAAAGTGACGTGTCACATCCCTATGCCTGCAGGATGATTTTCATAAGCCTGCATGTCTGTAAGGGAGTTTAAGAGGTTATCAAGGGTGTCCAAATTGTACATTACTGTTCAGAGAGATGCAAGCTTAGTGGGAAATCTATATCAGAGAAGGAATTTCTGTGCTCTTCAGTGAGTCAGTGTTATCGTGATCCATATGAGTTGATTTGGGCCAGTCCCGTTAGACTGCAGACTGCTTGTGGGGCAGAGTATGGAAGTAACTTCACCACAAACACCACTGTCTGTATCTCATTCCATGCACTGCTTTTTAAGAGGCCAAGAGTAGGATTTGAGTACATCATACTGACCAGTGGTAGAAAAGAAGGGACTTTCTTGAGTTGGCTTGAGTTCCATAATGGAACTTCCAGTTAATTCCCACTGCTCAAGCTAAATCTAGGTGCAGAGCTTTTTACTGTGTTCCTTCCTTCATTTGTTGAGACCGTTGTTGAGGAACACTCTTACAGTCTCATTTATGTTTGTAAAACCCTTCCACTTTAGCAGATGGAAATTTATTCAGTGACTCTATCTTATTTAATGTGAAAGTCAGTCTGTCTGTTCCATGTATCCCTACAGCCAAGTCTGTTTTCAGTCCTTTGTGTCACCCTTCCAGTTAATTTGTCTTAAATTGTACAGTGACAACATTTACTCTTTAAGCCAAAATCCCTTAGCCCATGTCTGTCTTTATTGCCTTTCTTTCTTCCTCCTTGAAGCTATTTGCAATTAAACCTCAGTGAAATATGAAGCACCAGAAATGTTAGACTATCTTGGCAATGAAGAGGCATGAAACAGATGAATAATGAGAAGCACAAGATAAGAAGCAGTAATGCCACTTCATTCTGGAGAGCCTATTCTGGCAAAGAGTTCACATCACCTTTTACAGTTTTGTATCCTATTTATGAGTCATAGGAATGATTAAGGGGAAAAAAATCCTACCAGAGAAGAGTCCTCAGATTTGTTTAAATTAAGAAATGAAAAACTTCAAGACCTTTTTTGCTAAAGATTAAGAATTAACTATCTGAAATTGCTAATGCACTTCAACTTAGAGAAGTGTGTGGATAAAAAAAAGAGGAGACTGTCATGCTCATGCTTTTTTCTTGGATATGCCCATTTTGAGCAGTGTGTGAGTAGAGCTGACACAACATCATAAGCTGCCTTCTTTTTATTTCTTCCCAGATATTGGCCTGGGACAATTCTGTGTTCATGGATAATGCACGTTTGTGACAAATATAAAAAGCAAAGCTCAGTGAACAATGAGCATGAGATTGCAGAGATGTGAAGACTTTCCTTGATGCTTCCTTAGCTTGTGTATTTTTCCATGTGCAAAAAACATGCTGGAGCTATGGAACTCAGTGGACCTGTTTCTCTTCTTCTATATGGATCTCTCTCCTTTTTGTCACTGAAATTTGCTGAAAATTACCAATACTGTGAATAAGTATCATTGTTAATTTTGTGCTATTTATTTAGCATTGCTTTTAACAATCTGGAGAGCAGGAATAAAAATTCTATTGAATATTTCTGTGTGGTGTGCTAAAAGGGCAAGTTTGTGTAAGTCATGGTGCACAGGAATGCAGAGAGAGAAATAGGCAGACATTAGGTCTGCTCAACACTAAGGTCAGCTTGGGTAGGGCAAAGATACTCAGATGAAGGCAAATTTAGTGTCTGCTGCCACTTTGTTTGCATAGCTGCTTGTGACTGCATGTTGCAGTTTGAGTAACTGGAACACAGGACACCAATGGAATGGAATGTTTTTAGGAGATATGCCATTGTCACCATTCTTGGGTTAGAGGAGAAGCAAATTTTCTTCCTCTCTCTCCCCTACCCCGGCCCCCCCTTCTTTCTTTTTTTTTTTTNGGCAGAACAAACTTTTGTTCAAGTTTTGGCCACTAGAAAGCCTTGTAATATGGAATTCTCCTGATAATGAAGGAAAAGCATTATCATTACATTCCTGAAAAATGTGTAAGTTAGGAGGAAATTTCCCTTCACAAGAGTTGTCTGAAAGTTGAATCAGAATTGATATGTAGGTAGAGGCATGCAATGCCATCTGTTTTGAGGTTATTTTGAATGTTTAATTTAGATAATAAAATGCTAAGTATCCCTGTCTAACTTTTGAGCTGTGATGGTTAATGGCACCTGAGGATAAAAAGCTCAGAAATGCCTTTAAGTTCTGCCCACTGCTCCACAGTAACTGGCTTTATTGCTAGTGAAAGATGTCCCTCAGACAGGAGCAAGACATCTCATGCTCAAGCGATATTCCTGACTTCCTATGCCTCATTTAAGTTGTACTTGGTTGTGATTTTAATTAAATTGAATTAAATTTTCAATCAGAAAATGTTGATTCATGGAAGCCAAAAAATTTTGAGGAAATGAGATGATTTGTAATTTCTTTCTTTGTGGTGACTGACTTACTTTCAAAAAAGATTCTATTTTAGATCTTAGAAACTTGAAATAAGTTCAGGCAAGCCACAAGTTTATTTCAAATGAGATTAATTATTTAAGGTTAATATGCATTCTTTAAAATATCTCATTACTGTCTTTAGATGACAGGATCTCTTTTGCTATGAGGTCTGTTCTTTTTCAAGTCAACAAGTACTCCTAACTGTGCTTTCTCAGCCTTCTCTCCCCTTCAGGGAAGAAGCTTCATTTCCACTGAAGAATTTTCTCATTGGTTTTAGCTGGTGCCCCCTTAACATCCACCTACCCTTGGACTTGTTCTCATCAGTAGGGTAGAGTTGCAGTTTCTTCATCCCAGGATAGGTAACAGCACTTGCATCAAACTTCTATTGCTAATATGACCTGTGGTTTATTTATCCACTCTCCCAGAAAATAAAATGACATTGATAGCAGGGGAAAAAGTCTCAATCACCTTCAGAGTTTATTGCTGGCTCTGTGCATGATGGAACCAAGATAAATAGATTTCTTTTTTATTTTTTCTGCCTATCCCTCCCATCTTCCCCAGCCTTAGGAAGGCTTAGTTGTTTGCTATTTCTGTAAATATTTAGAAATAAAAACCTACCAGAGTAATTAAATGGCCCTTAAGCACATAAACTTAAGGTAGTCAAGGTTATTCCTATTTATTTCTTGCATTTACCCTGCACCAATGCGGAACATGCCATCTTGATACTATGTGTAATGCTGAGTATTTATGAAAAAAAGTATTTATTATTGATATGACCAGGCAAAAAAGTTGGTTTCAGGGCTGTTCTACAGAGAGGTAATTTTTTCACAGAAAGATGTAATTCTGTGCTTGGCCTTTAGCAGGGCCAGGCCCATTTTCCAGGAATCTGAGCACATTGTTTTACAGGAGGTTTACACTGGAAAATGTGAACTGCAACTTCCACTGCATGTTTTCTTATCGTTTTCTGGATGGGATTAGTTTAGCAAATACTCGGTCCAGTTTAGATGCTAAACACTTTAATGTTCAATATATGCTGTAAGTAATGGATTTTTTAAAATATAGATTGAGCAAAATTGGTATTACATATGTACAAATGGTCTGATCTTAAGTAGCCTCACGAAGCCAGGGTATTGTAAATTCAAATTGTCCCTAAAATAAAGGACATCTTTTCCTGGCTGCCAGGGAGCAGTATTTCTGGCACTTGTGTGTGGTGGCATTGGTTTGCATGCTTACACACACAGTTTTTCCAACCAGTATTTTATCAGCTGTAATATATAAAATATGAGTCATTTTCATTTAGTCTAATTAGAGTTTGCAAACAGTAATTCCAAACAAAACCAGTCACACTGTATTAAACACTTAACTGTGGTGAGCAAGAGTGCAGGTTTTGTTTCTGAAGGGTAGTCTGTGTACAAGAGGTATTTAATTAGTTTTCATCAGAGCTATGGATCCTCTATTTGGGGATTATAAACAAGCCAGGAAAATCTGGCAGAGCTGAATTGCTGTGTGCAAGCTCATGACTAAAAATAGTGCCAAGATGCATATAGACACCAAACAATAGCATCATAAATTTACTGAGAAATCTCATGTGAAAACAAGGGTTAAACTCTAGCTTTGGATTCGCTGTATACCTCTCCCCTCTTCCATCTGCCTATCAGGCACAGAGTTCTTATTCTCCCCAGTATGACAGCTCTTGAACTGAATATGGTTGATCATGAGCACACTATAAAATGCTTCAGTGTATTTTGAGAGTTGAAAGGATTAACAAATGCAATATATATGAATGTGATACATTCGTAATTAATTTGACACACACACACAAATACATTACAGAAGTGTGGAGAATGTGGTTTGACCATAAGGATGCCAGAGGATCTTTAGCTATTAAGGCTGGAGCTTTGTCCTTAATTCACCCTGTCATTTCTAGGTATTACAGTGTGTGGCACCAAATGTAACACACTGTCTCACATCTAGTGTAAAAAAGAGCATGGTATAATGTGAAGTATATTGGGCAAACATAGTCTGCTGTGAACGGAGCTTCAGTCCACAATTTTCACGGTGTGTATTTAGCACAGGCCTGTGCAATTACTTTGAGTTTTTTGTACATGAAGTATTTGTAACACTGGAAAAAAAACCAACACAAAATTATTCAGTGTATTTGGAGTACAGAGTATTTAGCATGATACATTAGAAAACAGGTACTTCAGAGAATCTAATGGCTCAAGATAACAGAGAAATCTATATTTTGCCTCATTGGAGCCATGTCTATGTATTGTGTAAATCCATAGAGGTATATTCAAGGTGATTAGCCAGGATTTAGTTCTGTGTGGGAGCAGGGGGAAAAGGTCTAATGGAAATGTCGACAGACCATTAACTAGAGTATCACTAATGGGTAATATAATAGAGAGAGATATTTTTAATTGTAAAGGGGTTAATTGGTATTCCTCATTTGCATTCGTTTCTTCCTGAGTGGTGGCAATTTGAGCTTATCCAGTGATAGGAATGGTTTTTATACTGAGAGAATGTGAAGGATCATAATATTTTCTCCAAGAAAATATGCAGGAGGGAAAACCAGAAATATATTAACTGACTTATGATGATTATCCAGCTACAGCTGAGGAGAAAACTGATTTTCCTAAGAATTTATTAAGGGACTGCCTGCAGAAAATTAATCTTTCTTTAGTAATTAGAAGAATTTGATTTTTTAATTTTGTTTTATATCTGAGCTTGAAAAAATAGCTCACATTGGTCAAAGTGTTTACTGGAACTTATATGTTGCAAACTTGAACCCTTTTCTATGGGTTTTTTTTTTCTGGAGATGGGATTTTCTGAATGCAAGAGAGAAGCTACTGTTAACATAGCCCATGGCTAGTCACTCAGACACCTAAAATGAGGTTTATCTCCCTAAGCTGAAGGGCAAAAATTGGACTTTTGCTCCCTGTTGCCCTCATAGGATCTTGGTTGGTCCATGACCAGAGGAACTGGTCAGCTGATGTCAACAGGCTGCCCTGTTACCTCTCGCCTTGTCACCAGCCTGTTCTGACAATAACATCTTCCCCTGGTGCTGGTTAAGCTTGGATCACTGTGCAGGGTTTAGGTCAGGAGCAGCTAATGAGGGCTGGGGGAGCCTGGCCACGAGCCACCAGGGCAAACAGCCGGCAGTGCCTCCTGACTGCACGACAGCCAGTCTCCATCACCTGCCTGCAGCTCTCCATGCCTGGACTGCACTCCAGGGCTCATCATCCCCCCAGCCTGGCTGCCCACACACCATCAGGAAGCTCTGAGCCTACCCAGTTCCTTCCACTGTTCCTGCCTCTCTGAGTGGGACTCGCTGGTTTGGGTGATGCAAGCAGGGTGAGGTAGCCAGCCTTCCTCACCACTTACAGCCCCTGCATGAAGCCTTCCTGCCTGAAAACCTCTTCGAGATCATTTTCTTCGTCTCAAGAGTTAATGAGACCATCTTTGTCTCATTAGGAAAAGCAAACAAAGAAATAAGCACATATGAATACCCTCTGTCTCTTCTGCTGTGGCCATCTCTCTTTTGGCTTGAAGTCATCTTCTCAGTGATCTCAAATTTCTCTTTTTTTTTTTTTTGCTATTTCTCCTCAATTTTGTTTTTCCCAAGTGTTCACTGAGCTGTGCATGCTTTCTCTAGAGGTCTAACAGCTTTTTCATTCATATTTCACTTACCCTCCTGTCTTGTTCTGAAGTATGCAGCAAAAAACCTTTCATGTGGATTTTTATTAAGTCTTGAAAGAAAACACATCCGAAAAATACATTATATAGTTGCATGCCTTATAGGTCTTAAGTATATTTCATTGCACAAATAGCATCTTTTAGTTTCTTTGCAAAGTTAATGCCTTAAAGAATTTAACCAACAGAAGCAATTTACTCATAAATACCATCTTAATGTACATATCACAGCTATGTTTTAATAGAGGAATTTGCCAATTTCTCAGCCCTTAAGTACAAACTGCAATTTCTTCTTTGCGTCTTTCCAGTCTTCCAATGTTTACTGTGCTTTTATTTAGTGGTCCAGGTGCTTTTTTTTTGAGAAAGTGAATAAAGCTGACTTTCCCCATCTTTGCCCATTTCCTAATGGAATTATGGGACTGCTTTTTCTATAAGACTGGGGGAAAAAAATAGCAAATTGTATCAATGAGTGCAGATAGGAGACTTCAAGTTTCTAAAGAATTCCTCAATGCTCATTCCAAGACTTCTTGCTCTAGAGTTCATCATCATTGCTTTTACAGATTTTATGCTCTGTGGAATTCCAGGCACACTTGTTTCAGAGATGCTGTGGGGCTCACTAGAGCTCCGTGTTCACAGCTGAGTCTCTCACCAGCTTGGATGAAACAAGAAGTTGGATGATCCTGAATGAGACCCAACTGGCCTTCCTTCCATATGCTGGGCTGCACTGGGTCTCTGCTGCCCACTGATTGCATAGGCAGGGTGGTCCTCTCACAAATAACAACGTCCATGTGGTGCCAAAATCCCAGGCTAGTTCTCAGCTTGATCAGCTTCCCAATCTGCTTTGCCACACGGCCAAGTGACGCTTGTGCCAGAATAAGGCCAAAGGAAGAGCTAGGGGTGGGAGGGAAGCAGAGCTGGGTTCTTGGTTCTCTTTTTATAGCTGCAGTGCTGGCTTACACAAATTTGGAATGCTTGGAGATTGTCAAGTGCTCTGGTAAAGCACTTTGCAACTTACACGTGTGGTCACATTTGTGTGATGTGTACATACCCTTTTCTGCCCACATTAAGGCAGCTGGGTGGTTGCATGTGCTTGCCAGAGTTGTGGAGTTTCTGGGGCAGGGAGCACTGCCTGTCAGCTCCCTGGCTGCCTCCAGGATTTTCTTTGTTCCTGAAGGCTTCAGCAGGCTGAGTCCCGGTGCAGCAGCTCTGGCATGTGTGCTGCCTGGGCACTGGCCTCATTCCCAGAGAAGCAGTGTTTGTAGCATGGGGAATTTTCACTCCAGTGAAAGTCACGGACCACCTTGGCAGGGGTACCATTCTCACGCTGTGAAGTGCCCTCTGCATTGTGTAGTGCAAGGAAGTGATTTGGTTGAAAGGAACACCATCCTCTTTGTTTTTTGGATTCTCCTTCATTCTCACCCAAAATTATTTCTGTTCTGGATCATTTCCATGACCCAGTTCCCTGCAAGGCCTCACAAATGGGAATGAGCAGCAGGGTGGGGAGGCAACAAACAAGCTTAAACTACATGGCCTTTGTACTCCATAGGAAAAAGTGCTTCTTTGGGGTTAGAAAACTGAGGCTACCAGAGCAGAAATAGACCATCATGTGAGTGCAACTCTACTGACACAGCTGGGTTTATCCTGGAATAATAAACCCACCGACTGCCCCCTGTATGAGCTGAACAGTGAAAGCACAGTTTTGCCAGTGTAACTGCATCTGTGCTGGGGGATTTTACCAACATCCACTGTGCTATAAATACAGATGTCTGTATTTGGGACCTGACCATAGAATATATCTTTACCAGCTTTAATTGATTTTAGCTAGGAGCTAACTGGCTCCAGAAGAACTACTTATAGCTTAACATTTCTGTGGAAAATGTACCATTTAGTAATTAATGGGTTTGGAAAGCAGCCAGAATCTTTCAATCTAATCCAGTTTAAGAAAAAAGAATCAATTGACTCTTTTTTGAATGGTAAATATCATGAAATATTTTACAAAAAATCATGGTTAAAAATAGCCTAGTTGCACTAGTTGTCATGTAGGATTAATCACTTGCATCAGGATGTGATCTTTGTGATTTGTGGTCTATGCAAATAAGCACAAGGTTTTGCTCCATATTTTGTACTCAGGCAAAGCTCCCCATGGACTTCAATGGGAATTTTGCCTAAGCAATAACAGCAAAATTGGTCCCATGTGAAAAAAACTGGTCACTGGGGAAAATTAAGAGATTTTTCTTAAAGGCACAGATGGCAGTTAAGCACTTAACTTTAATTGGCTTTTTACATGAGTAGGGACCCCTCTACTGTTTTACCTTTAGAAGAATCCTCCTCAGAATTCTGAAGAGAGAAATGTGCATGATGGTGGTGGATAGTCTGGTGCTGGGAGGGATAGAGCCAGTGTGCTCCAGGGAAGTGAAAGAATGCTACAGAGGGATGTGACATAGCTGAAACAAATGCCAGTATGGAGTACTGAGAGCTTCCTTTACTCTCATTGAGTGAGTAGTTTTACCCATCACGGCAGCAGTGTGTGTGTGAGGAGTGAGAGAGGGAAAAAAGGATGTGAGAGGGAGCAACTGCAGAACTTTGAGGGTTTTAGGAATGCTTGAGGGCGGAAAGCATGAATGTTAAAGCTTATCTGGGGCATGGAGTGAAATAATTTGGGAAAAGTGGCCTTGAAGGCTCAATTTAGTATTTCAGCACATCATGATGAAAATTAATTGCAAGTAGATCTTTAAGTTTTCCCTTTGCTTAGCATGATGATCGGTGGGTACTAAAAACATGAACAAACAAAAGAGATGGTTGTTTAAGGTCAAGGTAGTGGTAAGCACTGTGCTTGGGTTTGGATGTAGTTTTTTCCTATGCATTTTCCTCAAATTAACCCACTTCCGTTCAAAAATATTTATTAACTCAGGTTTAAATCCCTGTAAAAATCTAAGCAGCTTTTTCCAATGGGTGCAAAAGGCACATCTCAGTGATTGCTAAACTAAGACTTAGAATGAAGCATAGATAAGACTGTCACTGAAAATTTCACTTGCCTCACACATGGGCATGATAGTCACTGTGAGTAAAGTATGGTTTTATTGTGAAATTAAGACACTTAGTAGTAGTTGGGACTGATTAGAACCCGATGCTAGGTGTTGGAAGCAAGAAAAGCTAAAGGTCACTGCTGGAAAGGTCCAGGGTAGTAGCAAGGCCTGGGTTAAGAGTTGTGGCCTGAGATCAAGCAAGGAATCCGTACTTCAAGGGACATGATGTGGCTAGAGCAACTGCAGACCTAAGAGTCAGGACCAAGCACATAGGAGACAGGAAAAAGCAACTGAAGCTAAGGAAGCATTGTAAAGCAGAAGGAAGAAAACCAAGTTTAGCTTAGCTTAGCCAAGGAATTTGTTAAACAGCCAAAGTCAGCAATCTTGATGGCCTCATATTTTTAAGTGTGGGTAAACTGGCAACACTGAGCTTCTACTGTGATGATTCTGGCTTGGTCAGCCTTTGTTCTTGGCAAAACCTGACTGATAGAAACCCTATCTCATTTGATTGCTGCATGGACAGGTCTTGTTCAATAGCCTCTGTCTTCCTATTCACTGAGATGTAGAGTTTGGGTACAGGGATGTATATTCCTATCATAGTCCCCTAGGTTAGGTGTCAGGAATTTTTAGGTTTAAGTCCTCAGTTTCTGGGGTTTATTTCAGATTTTTTTAGAACTTTTGGAGTGTCCATTCCTAGAACTCTTCATCTGTGGTCTGTTGGTCAGATATAGAAATCATGGAACTACCTTCTCTGGAGAAGCTTCAGGTGACCTCAGGGGTGATGCATTCAAAGACAAGAAACCTGTCCTTTTTGGCCCTCATAAATGTAAATAATTACATAAAAAGTCTCTGTATCAAATCAGATGTTACCAGGTTCAGGCCTGGAAACATGTGATTTGCTTTTCTTGGAGAGACTTCCTTCTCCATTCACCAGCCAAGCAGAGACTGAGTCACTGGCACTGACTCCAATCCATTTGTCCTCAAGCTTCCCTTACTTCAGGGACAGGCAGACTGTCTTTCTCAGTCACTAAGTGGTCTGTTAGCATCTTAAATGAATATTCTCTTCCTCTTGAAAGCCCTTTGTCTCTGTGCTGCCTGCAGTCTTCAGGCCTTGCAAACCCTCAGCCTGAAAGAGCTGTCACTGAGCCTGAAAGGACTTGTCATGCCCTGGACAAAGAAGCCTCCTGCAGAGGTTTGCTGTCTCCTCATTTGACACTCTCTGCTCCAGCTCACTGCCAGCATGGTCAGGCAGAGAGTGGGGTACCCCACATTCTGAGTAGTTGCCAATGAGCAGTTCCACAGCACATAGTTTCATAGTCTTTTACTGGTTTGCAAATGTCAATCACAGGTCAAGCCATGTCTCTCTCTCTCTCTGTGTATGTATATTTGTTACATATGTTAGTGAGCATGTACGTACACATAGATGAATAAAATTGGGTAATATTTGAGAAACATAATGAAGCCTTGCACATGTTCTTCAGAAATTCAAAGCAAATGCAAGTAATTGCATCTGCTGGAATTGAGGGGCTGTAAACTCTGGGAAGGATGTGGAGCAAAGGAGATAGAAAAAGAGGAGGGGCAGTTACTGTGAGGAATGAATGGTCGTCCACTGCTGGCTGTTTGGAGGCCAGGAAGGGCAGGTGTTTTCCTCTGCAACATGAGAACACAGGTAGTAATTTGTGGAGGTGCATATATTTGTGCTGAATAAGCTTCTTTTATAACCAAGGAGTGAACGCTAGCTGTGAGTACATTAGAGCTGTCATTAAAGATGTTTAAAGGTGAATAGCACTCTTTAGAAACTTGTGGAAAAAACAATGAACAACACAAAACACGTTACCTGAATTGTGACCCAGCCCTTCGGTCATTGATGCAGGAAACGCCATGGTCAGTTCTGTAGGTGTGTGCCGGTTTAGACACA
>VZRX01001287.1:0-35257 GCA_013398075.1 Notiomystis cincta
TGCCATCACTCCAAACCTCCCCTTCTTCCTCCTTCTTGCACTCACCTTGAAATACTGAGCAGGATATCAAATGGTCTGGAATATTCCTCTGGTCAGTTTGGGTCTCTCCCATGTACTCCCAGCTTCCTGCCCAGCTTAGCAATATGAAAAGCAGAAAAGGCCTTGGCTCTGTGTAAGCCCTGCTCAGCAACAACAAAAACATCTCTATGTTATCAACTCTGTGTGCAGCACAAGCCCAAAACACAGCATCATACCTGACATTGTGAAAAAACCCAGCCTTACCCCATCCAAAACCAGCACATAGTGCTGTCATTGTCCCAAGCACTTGCAGTCAAAAAAAATCCCATGAACCAATAAAATATCCTCAGGACACAGACATGAAAGGAACATCAAAAAGTGAAAACAATCATTAAAATGTCACAGACAAGAAAAACCAACCAGAAACCCAAAATCCACTCAGCATAAAATATTGAAGTTCATGAAGGAAGAGATAAGGTCAAAGCCACAGAGAACTCTAAAAATAAATGTAGCAATATTATTCTGAAATTTCATTTTAGTTAGAAATTATTCTGATGAAAAACTTTCACTAGTTTTTATGATCTTTAGAGAAAGCATATGATCAGTAGTTAAGAATTCATTTTTATTTGGGTACCACTGTCAGTTTGATTACATAAAGAAAAATTACTCCTAAGCAAAAGCCAAGATTTTTCATCTTATAACCAATAGAAGAATGATGCATAACTCACCTTTACATCTCCATAGAGTTTGTAAGGACTATCCAAAATTACAGATGATGGCTCCTTTTTACCTTTTATCTAGGGGAAATGAAAAGGAGACATCCTGACATATGAACAACCAGCATTCACGTCCTGGAACTCTATAGCAAACAAATGTATTTCCATTTAGGGCCTTGTTTTTTGTTTATTTAGTTTGAAGATTTTGTTGTTGTTGTTGTGTTGTTTTTTGTTTTGTTTGGGGGTTTTTATTGTTGTTTGGTTTTAGTTTTGGATTATTGGTGGAGGTTTTTATAACCTGTCAGAAATCCCTGTGGAAATGAAAAAACAAGGAACAGAAAGACTTTTGGTGACCTATTTTGACCATGACACTTCAACCTCTGAGTATTTTACTAATGTTATTTCCCAATTTTAACACTGCATACTTAAACCGTACTTAGAAGTTCATAGCTAAGTTGAGCCCACCTGAAGCACATTTAAATTATCCATAGTGTGGTGATGACAGATCCTTCTAGTCCAGTTTCCAGCTACTGAAAGGACCAACAATTTCTATGATCTGATTTCTACAGCTTTGCAGCTAACAGTACTTAAGGAATTTACAGGCCACATGTTATGTGTTGAGAAGAACTGAGGATACAAAACATGTTTATGGTTAATGTGAACATCTCCACATATGACCTGAGTATTTTAATAATGCATTTTCTCTGCACTCAGAATCCCAAGACATCTTGGGATCTTCACAAGGAAGTCAGAGTTGGAGCACAAAGTTTTTTGCCAGTCCAGAAAGTTTCCAGTTTTATAATTCTGTGCAACCAAATGTCAAAATCCCATTGCAAAATCATGTGATTCTTACATAGGACAGGCACCAATAATGAACAGAAGGAAGTGGCAGTGACAAAAGAGAAGATTCTGCGTTAGTGATTGGGTGGATAAGTTTCTGAACAGGAGAAATTGAAGGTTTAGCACTCTGCTGAACACATAACCTCAAGCACTAGCTCAACTCCAAACACAACATTTGACATGCCCTGTTTGTTAGAGTCCCTTGGGTGTTCTTTGGAGCTGTGTCCACTGCACACTAGCACTCTAGCAAACCTCTCCACTAAATTCCTGCTGCTGCCGAATTTAAAATGGACATACTCTGGGATTAAGTGCCCCAGTGTACTCCACACAAACAGATCTAAGGTCAGCAGAAAAGACTGCCAGAGTTTCAGGTTCTCAGCAGGAGTTTTTTTAAAGGCAAGTAGTGTTTGTGGTAATGAGGAGGACACCTATAGACTTAGTTCTCTCTAATTATCTCAAGATGTCCTCAGCCTTAATTGGAATGCTGCTGCCAGAAACATTCTAGACCACACACCTGGGAAAATGGCATTAAGCACATGATACTCAAAGTGGAACAGGAAACAATAGCTCCAGAGAGATCAGACAGATGAAGGGAATGGCCCCATCTCAGAGACTGATGCAGTGCAATGACCTGGAAGGCTCAAGCTGTGGAGGTGCTGACTATCACATGTTCACAAGGACTGTGCTTCAGCACACTCTCCCCACTGCCCAGAAGTCTTTGTCTTTAAGAATAGCAGCAGATTGCAACCAGGAACAGGCTTGACTAACAGACTTTTCAGTCAGCTGTGTGAATTTTAGATTTTAATTCCAAATTACCTTCAGAGAAACAGAGTACACAGCAAATCTGGGCCAGCCTTTTCTTTACTGTCTCTGGACAGATCTCCTAATTAAAGCTGAGAAAGGTCAAGCTCAGCATGTACCATATAGAATGATTATCCTGAGGTGAATCTTGTACAAAGCTTTCTAAAGACTTCAGAGGATATGCTGCAGTGGTCCACAGACCAAAAACAAACCTGATTGTTTAGAAAACTGCTATAGATGTTCTCCATATCTTCTGACATACTCAAAAAAACCAGCATTAGCTTTTTTGAGGGTTTCCCTGGAGTTCTAAAAACAAGACTTAAAAGCATTGTCACAAAATCAGAATTGGTTCACTTGACCCTTACTCATAGCTGTGTTTTTATAACGTTTGCTTCCACAGGATAAGAATAACATGCTTTTTATGCAGAAATGTAACAGCCTCAGCTTTTGATATTTTGGTATTTGAGGGAGTTTTTTAATAGCAAAAAGCAGTGAGCTTTACACCATGGGCAAGATGGCCAAGTAAAAATTTGGGCTTTTGTAAAACGAAGGGTGGATGATAAACATCTGCAAAGCACTGAAGATTCCTATGAAATTGTCAGAATTCAGTGGTGTGAGAGAGAGAGAGAGAGAATAGGTGTTTGTAAGGAGAAATGTCTTGTCCACAGGTCCTGGGGATGCATGTCTGACATAAAGACCAACTGATCTTCCAAAACTGGCTAAGGCAAAAAATCAGCCATACATGTGACCATGCTCTTCTTCCATGGCTGTTAGAACTTGGAAACAGAGGCACTGTTTATGGTTAGACAGCAATAACTGCATCATTTTCAACAGATCTTGATGAAAAAATGCTACGTAGTGGCTTTTGTCGTTCCCATGAGCCTGGCTTTTATCTCATTGACCAACCACCAGAAAAGCATTGCAGCTTTTTGTAGCTCAGTGATCACATTTTCTACCACGTTCTAGTAGTGTCTTCTTAGCAAGATGACAATTAGTTTTGCTCTCAGACAGGCTATGTAGTCCTTCTCCACTGAAACAGGGTTTTCCATAAGTCTGTCTGTCATGGAGTTCCCTAACAGGAAAATGCAACAAAGGGAACAGGGAATTTTTCCAGTGGCAGGAACAGCCATTCAAGGTTTAGTCTTCAGCACAGGCAGAATTTTGCCATAGTGGTCACCACTTTTAGTGGGCAGAAGGCAAATATTTTATTGCCTCTGCCCAGAAGGGCAAAATATTAATATCCTTACAGTAAGAATCCCTGGTGTACTCCTAATGTTTTCCTTTGCATCAGAAGGAAATCCCAGTCAGAACCCTGTATTATCTTCAGCCTGGATATTAAATTATGGCAGATACCTGACAGGGGAGTACTTACCCATTGCACAGTGAGCATTTTAAGCACAGGGCACATTTACTGAATATTTAGTAGTGGTTCACTGTGCTCATAAAACACTGCACCCATCAGAAGAGGGACAAACACCCTTGTCTGACATCAGAGTTTATTCATAACAAGCTCAACACCAATATCAACTTCCAAGGAGTAAAAATGAAAGTTTCCTGATATGAAAATCCAGTAAGAAATTAAACATTTTTAAAAAGTGGTGATCTACAGTTTAATCTGTTTTTTCTATTTGGCCATTGTTTGTATATGTTCTCTGAGTTTATGAAATAGTCTCAGAAGTAAGGCTAGTGAATACGAGTGGCAGATGTAATTTTATCCTTTTTTTCACTTGGTTAGGGAATTACTCTCTCCACAACATGCAGAGAAGTAGAACACTTACATTCTTTTCTGCCTGCAGTGCAGGACTTGTGCAGTGCTCTGTGTGTACTCAGCAGGGAGAGGGTAACTCAGACAGAGCCTGTCATAGTGACCCATCATGAAGCTCTAATGGGGACGGATCTGGAGCTGCCTGATACAGACTGACTGACCAAAAAGCCCCCCAAAACTGTGCTGCCTATAATCAAAGCAGAATTAGTTAGATCTTACTTCAGTAAAAAGACTACAAGTGTCAAGTTTCTCTTGTTTACTGACTGAAGGAACGCTTAAGCTCCCAGTACCAGTGAATTTATTCCTGAACTGCTCTGTTTTAAGAACCACAATCAGCACATCTTCTCTGCAATTCTTACCAAGAGCATGGATGTACTGAAATACTGAGGGCTTTGTTGCTTACCAGCAGGTTTGTTGAAGTAGCTTTGAGATAGAGGAGATCTAGATACCAAAGCACAATCATGCTTTGAGTGAAATGTGGATCCTTTTCCTCAAGGGCCTCTGGAGGGTGATTCACAGCTTTGAGTCAGGTGTCTGCATTCACAGCTCAGCATCTAAATGCATATTGTCATTGTTTTGAGTCATCTTCAGAACCTTTGCTTTCCACAGACATAAACTAATGGTTCACGTGCTTTGACCTCCATAAAATATGCTGGGACTCATTTACAGTTTTGCACAGAAACACTCATCTTGCATTTTCAGCCACATCTTATGGACTCCATGCAAGCTCACCTTTCTAAAATTAATTTGGAATATTTGGTGACTCACTGCAAAGTACAAGTTAAAGGATTTGTATAATATGAAAGCAGGAGACTGAACTCTTCCTGCACTTGTTATAAGGACTGGCTGAAAGAACTCTTGGTGTATGACGTCCATAATTAGTTGCTAAGACAAGGATTTCAAATTATAAGCAACAGAAAGATTTGTGTAATAGCAGGGTAATACAAAAGTAACTTCCACTTTCTGTTTTGCTTTTCAGCTATTTCAGAGCCATCATAAGAGATGTCCCAAATATTCAGAGGCATCTCTTAAAGAAAAAACCATAATACACTTCAGGGCAATTAAGATTTTCACTACAATGTAGTAAACATTTCTAACATAAGGATTTAATGAAAATTATTAACTGTGTGATTAAGGGTAGCTGGGAATAATCCAATCTAATAATTATTATTCACAATGTTTTTCATCATGTTCTAAGCAGAAAACAATGAACTGTTTAGATTACAACCTTTCAAACATACTACAAACAGAAACAACTTCAATACCCTCAGAATTATGGTCAAACCAATAACAGTATTCCTATAGGCAAACAGGGGCAAGTGTTGCTGAGAAAAACATGGCACAGGAATGAGTGTATTGGTCTTGCTTATGTGTCAAGTGCACAATATTAACTGCAATGACTATTTGAAAACATAAAGCACTATTTCTAAAAGGATTTGGAAGTCTTAAGTGATTAGAAAAATCATCTCTACTGCTCAAATAAATTTTCCTGATGAGGTATCATAGCAACAATATGCAATTTTTGTTTCATGGAGAAAATACTGTGTTTCTGGTGAACAGCTTATATTACACAACCCTTACATCTTGTCACATTGTATTTTCTGAAAGAAAATCCTAACACTCAGGTCATCTAAAATGCATAAATCTCACAGCTGGTTATATGATCACCCATAAGAGAGGGGCCAGTGAAAAGGTTTGCCTGCCTTGATTTACACTGCAATTTGTCCCAGCAGAATATTTTTTAGCATCTGTCTTAACAATTATTACTGTTTGGGGGTCTTACTTCTTTAAGCACTCGAGTTATAACTCCCAAATATTTATGCTGTGTAGCACTTGTGTATAGTTAGCAAAAGAACACTTTATTTAAAAAGAAAAAAGAATGTTTTGCTTAATAATATGTGCTTCATATTCACTAGTTAAAATGTATTTATGAAGGTGTTGAAAGCACAAATGAGAATTTATTGCTCAACGATGCTTTATACAACAACTTCCATTGACTTATGGCTGGGATTTTTTATCTTTTTAACATTCAAAATACAAAAAAAAGAAAAAAGAAAAATTTTTGAGTATTAGAAGCTTTGACTTTTTAATGTTATACGTATCTGTACTATTTCATTGGGTAAGCTCAGGATCACCACAAATGAACTTTCATTAGAAATGAGTTTATTAAACAGAAAACAAATTTTCATTCTTTTTAACCAATAAACTTCACAATACAGAACAGCAGCACCAAGAAGGATGAAAGTGAACCTGTTATGCCAGGAAGTTTGGACAAGATGGTTCTAACAAGTGCTTGAACAATTTCATTTTTTTCCTGATGCGTGTGCTTTTGTTCATGGCTGCAATTCAAGGATAATTATAATTAGGGTATTTATCTCTTTATGCTGCAGAGAGATAAGAAAAAAGTAAAAAACAGACATCCTTCAGAGAACTTTTCAGAAGTCTCATCCTGTCTTTTCTTCCTTTTTTCTTTGTTCATAGGAAACATTTCCATGGAATATTTGGGTTTATTATCCTATTTACAGGGCTCACCTCAAAATTTAGTTCTGGTATTCTGCACTAACTTTTTAGTTATGCACCAACTTTCTCATTCATTTAGTAAAAGAATAACTACACAGGAAAAATGCATTTCCTAAATTTCATTCCCAGAAATATACAGTATATTTTTTTAATTCTGCACCGTGTCTATTCCATTGAATTGCAGACTATGGATACTACTTAAATTCAAAATAGATGCTTAAAATCAGATTAAAGTGTTTATTAATACTTCAAGCTGATCGTTCTAAAGGCAATTTTCACTGATTTCTGCATAAAGAAGCTTATTCTTCTCAGTATGTTTCTAATCTGACCATTAAACTCCTTATATGTAGTACTAAATGGGACCTTAAACATGAGGAAATGAGTTGAAATTTTAATGACTTTACCTCACTATCTTAGTATTAGATGTTATGAAGTCCTTTATGCAAGCCCAGAAGAACAAAGTTTATTAAATATTGTGTTATTTATCTTCCCTATTTTCTATGGGAAGAGTTCTCCTTTATTTTGCTAGTACTTCAACTTATGGCTATAGAAGCCTAGTTTGTATAACTAATTTTAATTTATGGACACATGCTGGAGTTTTTTTTCCCTAAATAGAGAGCTATGAGACCCATATATTGGTTTGGTTCAAAAACTGCTTCTAAAAGCTGGAGTTGATACCATCTTCTCAAAAGGACTGGTATGTGTTTTGTTGGGTAAAGGATTTAGAATAGAAATTTAAATTACTAGAAATCTTGTAGAAACTGTCAGACAAATGGCAGAATTCTAATTTACAGGTCAGGTTAGGTTAGTGATACAGGGCAAATGTAACAGTGTTTCTAAGCTCAGGAGTGGTCATTATAAATACAGCAGGTATAGGAAGAAAGCATATCTTAACATCCCTTATGAGGAGCAGAAACAAAGATAAAAAGAGATGAAATTACCTACCCAGGGGACCTGTGGTTCAGCCAAAAATTGTACAAAATCACTGCAATTCTACCCAAAAACTTTAAGCATAAACTAACATTTTTTTCCTTCTTGTTTATGCATCCATTAGTTTGTATTTAAAGTCTCAAAATTCTTATCCTGTGTGTTTCTAAGCATATAATATTACTTTGATTCAGCTGCTATAAATGTCCTGCCTAAAAAGATTTTAGAGGATTACCAGGGTCCCTGTAGGAAAAATGAATAAGATTTAACAAATATAATATTGAGAACTTGGATAGGAATAGCTTCCTAGTATTCCTTCAAAGTGTTCCTTTGTGAAATCAGAAAGTATAAAACCACTATCCCACAAAAAGTGATTGATTTGTACAAAGACATGGATAACATATATGCTAGTACAGAACATCCAATGTATAAATATTATGAAGTTATTTATTAAAACCTGTGTTGGTAGGAAATGGACTGAAAAGAACATCCAAGAATCCTCTGTTATACAAGAGAAGCCAGATCTAACAAGTAGTACAGCTATTTCTCCTTATTATTTCTGCTTAACAAACTGTGATTGTTAAATCGAATTTGCCCTTTAATCTACAAAGCATAATTCATTTAACAAAACTACTTTAGAAATGTATTTAAGAAAAACCTACAAATCTGAAATATTAGTTTGGCATTTCTGTGCATTCTAAGGAATTCTGCATCTACAGTCAGAAGATTTCAATGTATTCTTTAAAGTCTTGGTTATTGCCATGCACATGAGCAAAGCACACTCCTGTTGGAGAAACACATCCATCCGTGTAAATATATATATATATATATACATATATATTACATCCATATTAAAATAGTTTCTTGTGAAAAAATTAAATGTCAGCCTGTACATACGTTATCAAAATAAACAAGGGATTTTCCATGAAGTATCTGAAGATATACCTAATTCACCATAAGAAAATATCTGTAGGAAGACAGGATGGCAAACTTTTTCATAGGTAGTGACAGATCAGTATCAGGTCAAGAATTCCTCCCTGAAAGTCTGCCAGCAGATCAGAAAGCTTTGCATGTTGGAGAGGAGGAACATCAGCAATATAATTCACCATAGAAAATAACATTTTCTATAGAAAACACTAGTAAAGGCTAGAAGTAAATTTTAGCATACTGCTTAGATACTTTGAGTGAGCTTGATCCTAGATGAAGATTATTACAATACCTGAGACTGAATAAATTATTCTACTAAGATTGTAAGATAACAGATAACAGATAATGATATATTTTCATCCTTTCCATAGGTACCTGACTCTGCATATTAGTCATGTTTCAATGTGGCAGCAAAAAAAATCCTTAAGACTTTACAAAGGCTGAGGCAGTTTCAGATGCTGTATTGAAAGATTTTTCCTGAACATAAAAATGCACAGGGGAGTATTATTTCATATTTCTAAATATTCTGAGTATTCTCATTGATCTAGGAGATTCTTCTTATTGTCATGTACCCAAAAATGGAAATGCCTTCATATCATAATCAGTTCTTTTCAGTTGTCAAAGTATAAAGCAATCTTGGTAGTTCTATAAAATATCTATGTCAAGCAGTAAAAATAATGTAAACATTGAATTTTTGACATCATACATCAGTAATTGGAGATGTGATTTGAACATGGTTATGGGGGCAGCTGTGTATTTATGCTTTACATCGTTTATTTGCCTCATCACCCATGTGAACAAACAACTAATTTGGGACATCTACTTGTATATGTGCCCAATTTCCTATATAAACAGATGCATGTGCAAAACAAACATTTGTTTTCACTTTCTTTGTGTGCAACTTCAAATTATGATCTTCAGTGTGTTCACAAATATACACAAACTATTTTTGTCTTAATTTCAGATAATGATTGAAATGGTTTTGAATTCTGTATGGAAATACTAGTTTCTTAGCAAGAGATAAATGAAACTTCCTAGACATGCAAACCTTCTAAAACTAACCTGTATCATCACTGTTTAATTACCCTTGTGCATGTAAAGAGACTCTCTCAAAGACACAAAAACCATTTTCATTTGGTTTGTCAAATAAAAAGTGGAAACATTCTCAAGGGAACAAGAAAAATGTCAGGTATTATTACGTGCTCTGACTTTTATCTCAAAGGGCAAATATTTGTGATACAGTAAACAAGACTTAAAGATTAATAAGGAAGTGAATATGAGATGGCTAAAGAAATGCTGTGTCTCTTAAATTTAATAGAATTAAATTTTTTTTCAAGACAACTCCTAGAAGAAGAATAAAAAAATATATCTTTATATGGTCTATGCTGAATGACCATGGAAATGTTTTGCAGAGTTTGTCTTCAAGAGCTGATACATCTATTTCTGAGAATTTAATTCTGTGTTGCCTTGTGGATTTAGTTCTCCACACATTTTTTTTTTTCCCTGTCATTGGTAGCTTTTCCATTTTTAGGGGTCTGGCAATTAATGGAAAACCAGATAATCAGAGTTGATATTCTCATGGATGTCACATTTCTTTGAAATCCTTGGGTAAAACATCTGCCTTTCTTTTTTCTCTAGAATAGTTTAGAAATCAGGGCTAAAAAATACCAAAGCCATATAGTTGTGTTTTCATATTTCATAAGGGAAAGGAACAAAATGAAAGGAAACAAAGAAAAAATATTTGAATGGAGACAATTCATTCTGCACAACAAGTATAATTGGAACAATCAAATATTCATGTATAGGCTCTCTCTAATATAGTAAAACGTTTTCAAAGGCAATGTGATGGCATTTGACACTGCCCCACAAGACATCCTTGTCTCTAAACTGGACAGGTGTGGATTTGCCAGATGGAGCACTGGTGGATGAGGAATTGGCTGGATGTCACACCTAAAGGGTTGTGGTCAGTGGCTCAATGTCCAAGCAGAGACCAGTGACCAGTGGTATCCTCAGGGTTCAGTACTGGGACTGCTGCTGTTCAACACCATTTTTGCCCCATTCCCAGAGGGATTAGGGGCAGGTTTGCCACTGAAACTAAGCTGTGTGGGGCAGTCAGCATGCTGCAGGGAAGAGATGTCACGCAGAGAGACCGTGACACTCTTGGTCTGGGCAAACCTCATGAAGTTCAGTGAAGTGCAAGGTCTGGGGCAGTCCCAAGCACAAAATCAGTCTGTGTGGGGAATGGATAGAAAGCAATCCTGAGAAGTGTTGGGAGTGTTGCTGGACAAGGAGCTTGATGTGGCCTGGCAATGTGCACTTGCACACAGAAAGCCAACTGCACCCTGGGCTGCATCCAGAGAAGTGTCCAGCAGGGCAAGGGACGTTGTACTGACTCTCTAGTCTGTTCCTGTGTGATCCTACCCAGAGTGCTGTGTCCAGCCCTCATGAGATCCCAACACAGGAAGGACTGTCCACTAGTCCACTGGAGGCCAGCAAAGTTGATCACAGGGCTGGAGCACCTTTCCTCAGGGACAGGCTGAGAGAGTTGGCGTTGTTCAGCCTGGAAAAGAGAAGACTCCATGGAACCTCAGAGCACATTCCAGTACCTGGAGGGGGCTACAGGAGATCTGTACAGGGACTTTTTACAAAGGCAAGTAGTGGTAGGGGCAATGCCTTTGAACTGAAAGAGGGTCAGTTTTATGGTAGAAAGATGGTAGAAATATTAAATGTGAGGATGGTCAGGCACTGGGGCAGGTCCACAGAAGCTGGGGATGGCCCATTACTGGAAGTGTTTAAGGCCAAGTTGGATGAGGCTTTGAGCACCCTGGTCTTGTGAAAGGTGTCCTTTCCTGTGGTGGGGGGTGTTGGAAACAGATGATCTTTAAAGACCATTCCAATCCAAACTTTCCCATGATTATATGATTGTAGTCCAAACAAAATCTGTCATCTAAACAAGCACTTACTAAAGTCCAAAGAACAAATCTTTTGAAACTCACAGTGGGCTGCATTCTGCAGATCTAAATGGATTGTGCTTAGGAGAGATATTTGAAAACTCTTACTTCAACAAATACATAAGGGTCTTTATCTTAAGCTTTGTAGAAGAGTTCAGAAGAATATGCCCAGTTTTGGTTTGTATCCTCTAGTGTATGGGGAAGGTTACTATATAAAATATATGGTATGGACAGAGAAAGTACTTTCATATTTCAGCAGAAAGGAGACATTTGAATAGAAGGTCTGCCTCATCTTTGCAGTAATTTTTCTCTGTTATACGGCACAGTTACCACAGTTACTACTACTATGATAGTTGGGAGCTATGGCTCCAGTGGAATTTGGGGCAGTAATGATGCAGTCTTGAGCAGCCTGAATTCAGTACCAGTGTTGATAGGTACGAAGACTAATGAGTAATACATCACCAATTTTAGAGCAGAATGTAAGAGAGGTGTTTGTAAGAGTGAAAAACTGTAATGACCCTGCAGAAGACACTGCACTATGGTGAATGCCCTGTTCAGTAACCTGTGGTGCCAGAAATAAATTGTCTAAATCTGCTCACTGATTCCTCCAATACATTGAACAGATGCCTGGTCAGCCGTGGAGGGAAAATTTCAGTCATAAAAATAAGCAGACAGTACTTCTCTGCAAATGTGATGAAGGTATGAAGCCAAGCAATTGTGGATTGCTCCTGCTGCAGAAGGTGAGGGCATACAGCTGCTCTCTGCCCTGCAAAGGTATGAAGATTCTCTCTATGGAGGCTCTTTCTGTGAAAGCAAGAAGGAGATAATCAGCTGGGTAATGGCTAACACATTCAGTAGACAAGATAATGGTAGAGTTCAAAGAGGACAGCAGTAAAGCAGTTGCATAAGCCAAAGACTGACTGTGACTGAAAATGGGGAGCTGTGAAAGCTCCTTACTGTAAGAAAAAGACATTGCATTTTGTGTTAGAAGATAAAAATTGGAAATTTGCTTTTCATCTTGGAAAGAGATGTATGGAGTAAATTGCCTCTGTTAATATGAGAAATTTAGCACTTTTTTTGTATACTTATTTTTGGATAGGAGACTTCAAGAAGATTACCTATGACTTGATAGGCAGCAGGTAAGAATATTTTACTACTCTGTATATGAAAACTATATGTAGAGTCTTTAAGTTAGAAAGTTCTTCACCTTTCTGCGGAAAAAAGAAAAAGAGGTTTAAAAAATCAAAACCTGTGAGTTATATTAAGAATATTTCAAAGGCACTCAATCTTTACTCATTAATCTATGAGTCTGAGATCAGTAATGATCACAGACCCTGGACTTCAGTTACCACATCCTTTGTTTCACTGGGTGCTTCAGGTTTAGAGAGTATGGGGAATTCAGCCCACTTAATTTTATCCTTCAGAAAGAACAGTGCATTTCTGTTAGCCTCCTGTCTTGAACCCTCCCCAGTCCATGGAATGAGAAGGGCACCTCACTGAGGTCCTAATAAATCAGGAATAATATCTAAAACAGATGGAATAGACATGCTAAACAGATGGAATATCTGTGTTTACACAGTGCATGTTTTCCCTCCCTCACCTCCTTCTCCTTGCTTTTGTAAGAGACCCTAGAGACAGCTCAGAGAATAGAGCTTTATGCCACAATTAAGGGAAATACTTCTGCCTGTCAGTAACGGGCATTCACACCGCCTTTAGTTTGCCATGACAAGCCCTACCAACGAGAAAAACATCTTCTGGTTGTGCAGATGCTCCACAGCTTCATCTGGCAGCCAGTTGGTCCTGTCAGTTCTGGGCCAGGTTACATAACCTGCCGTCTGCAGAGCTCTGCTCTTCCCAGAAATCCAGGAGCAGGCAGGCACGGCACCGCAGTGCCAGCACTGCCATCCCGGCGAGGGCAGCCCTCGGCCTCTGCCTGCAGGACAAGGAAGGCTTCAGGAAAGTGTCACCATCATTAAAGACACACCACATGTTCCAAACAAGAGACACAAACGTTCTCCTCTCCGTCAGCGTTTGAAGGGAATTGCAGTTGTTCTGCTGTTCCGTTGTTCATGGAGCGGGCTCGGCGCGGCTCTGGAAACACATCACGGCCAAAGCACAGCTCACATCCCGTCCCTGGTGGCACAGGGAGCTCCCTCTGACATCTCTCTGTGTGCTGTGGCTCAGAAGTAATGCCCAGAAAATTTCCTCTGAGTTGCCACTACATTAATTCGTGGAAAAGCTGAAGCTGTCAGTTCAGCACCAGAAAAATGGGCCACCAAGTTCTGATCTCTGCTTGAATGCTCATCTCTTGGTTTGGACTCTAAAGCAAGTTTTCATAATTTTTAATAATTTTTTTCACAACCTCTAATCAACCTGGTTAGAAATTTTCTTTACAGGTGCATGTTTTTTCTTTACACAAATTCTTCCAGACTTTTTCCCAAGTGGAATGAATTAAAACGGTCATGCAATAATTTTTTAAGTTACAGTAGCAATTTTCTCGAGAAAACAGTTTAAAAATCTAAAAAGAATACAGATTTTTTCTGCCAGCTTTTGAAACATTCAGTGCACAATGAGGTAAACAATGGCTAATGTTTGGAAAGCAGGATTTAAGCTTAAACCAATGGCTCTTTAATATATATCCATTGTCTTAAAACACACAGCTTGGCAAGTTTTCATTGCATGACTGAAGAAATATGGTGTTGTATCTATGAGAACTGATAAAAGAGAAATTCCTGCCACTTTGGGATGAAGCTTAATAAAATTCATAACACTGGTAACAAGCAAACTACTGCTGGCTATAGTGGAAAATGGGATAAATATTAACTTACTGCAAAATCAGTAAAGGAACATTAATAGTATTTTTATTTAAAAACACTCTCAAAAATCAGGATGGAAAGAGACTAGCAATGGAAGCATATATATTCATATGTCCACTCCCAGTCTATTACATTATACTTCAAATATTTAGTTTATTAGTTGAACTGCTTGGAAACACAGAGATTACTTTTTTTTAATGTGTTTTTTTCCCTTTGTCTTGTAATTTTATAAGTTAGTTTTAAGTGGTAACAAACTTTGTGTGGACTTTTCTGCAGAATCATAATTAATATGATTGATGAGAGGCTTCCATGCAGCAAAAAAAAGATTGTACTGATTCCTTTAAACTAGTAACTATATAAAATCTACAGAAAATGCTATTGCAATTGCAAACTCTCCTTAAAAAATATCCTAAATATGTAAGACAGGCAGAATAACTGTTTTAATGACTGTCTCTTCCTATGTGCTTCAGTACCTTCAGACATACCTGGCTAGCAGCACTAAAAAACCCCCCGAAAATCCCACTAATGCCAAAAAATATTTTCCTCTTTCGCCAAAGATATATTCTTTAAAAAAATGCTGCTGTCATTTCTGTGAATGCTGGCCATAAGTCTGCATGAAGTCCTTTTGCAGGTTCATTAGCTATGTGAAATAAAAGAAAAAACACTAACTATATATTTAAATTTCCTTTCCATTTTTTTACAGTGCTGTGAAGTTAACAGATGGGCTCTAGCAACATGGAAGCTGAATTTCCATTTTTTGAATGGACTAGATTTATCTGCAATAGGTTTTAGCTTTAGTCAGATGAACATGCTGATTATATAACAAGTGGCATTAAAATTTTGCAACATTTGAATGTGGGAAGGAAGAGATTTAGAGCAGAAAAAGATGTAAAATAAATGGTCTTGCAGAGATGGGCATAACCATGCTATAAATTAGCTGGAAGTTGACTGAGTACATCCTATTATAATTTAATGGTCTTGTTTAGCTATTACAATATCCCATTTTCAAGTAGCAGTTACCTTTCCTAACAGGCAGAAAGAATGGCCAGGCAGGAGAGCCAGCAGCTTGATTGAAAAGATAGGGGCTGCAAAAGTAAGCAAGTTCAGTAAGTATGAAGAGACAGTTTAAAATCAGAGATATCATACAATATTTATTCCTCAGAACCTCTTCTAGATACCCCTGATTTGTGGCCTATGTGTTCCTAATCTAGGAGTGTTTTCTTTATTTTTATTTTTTTTCAATTTGCTAACTAATGGCATAATTTGATGCCCATCCTCTTTCAAGGTACTCTGTTAGTTCTCTTCTACATTCTTTTGATTTTCTCAACATAAAATCTCTGTTTTTTCTTTCTCATTCACTTCTTTTCCAGGAAGGTTTTAATTGTTCCTCATTAAAAAAAAAAAAGCAAACAAAAAACCAAAACCAAACCCCATTGTTTTGCACCTGTGATGATGCTTATTTCTCTTTTCTAACCTTTCCCAATGGTGCAGCTTTGGACAGAGAAGGACCAGAATAGCCACAGGACTCAGTGGGACCAGCACTGATTTGTACAGAGGTATGGTGTAGAACTCTCCATTACTCTCCTTCTGCATTTTTCCCTTTCCTGACTGCTGCTCTTAGATTTTCATTGAGCTGTGTGTCTCAGCTTCTCAGATTGCTCCTCAGGAAGAATTGGGATTTTTTCCCCATGTGCTTTATTTGAAGTTTATCTATACATCTGCCACTTTATTATTCATTTTACTTCATGAGATTCTTCAGCAGCTCTTCAGTTTGCTTTTGTTTTTATTTCTCAGTAGTGCCACTGCACTGATCATCCCCTTTTACAGGGCAGTTACAATTGTAATGAACACAAGTGATCTTAGCAAGGAGATTCATGGGCTTTTACTAATTACTTGCACCTCTACGAATACCACCTACTCTGTCTTTGGTTTCTGTGTTTAAACAAGTACAGACACTCCTTCTTACTCAGTGGTTTACTACTCTTTCTTTGGAGACTTTGCTGAGTACTTTGAATGCCCAGAGTATTACCACTATTACAACTGGTTTGCACATTTAATTCTTTCAAAGACCTGCAGCTGATCCATGAGGCTGACAAAATGGAATTCCCTTACTCTATGAGGCTTCCCAAGAGTACTTGTTCACCCATTTTTAGGAAAAATGGGTAATAATATTCCTTAGAATGATTTGACTCATAGAATGAATAATAGAATGAGTAGTAAATTCTATCATTCTGTGATTTGTTTTTTCAAATTTTCTCAGTCTCAACAAAAACTGTTGCATAGCTTCCAAGAATGCCTCTTGAATCCTTTTTAAAACTGCAGTCATACTTGCCACAAAGCAAGCTGCAGGTTCCAAGGAAATTTGAATTGGTCTATTTCCACTTGAGTGAGTAGTACACTTTTTTCATCCTTGCAAATGTCTGAATTTTTGGGGTCAATGTTACTCTGTTCTTGTTACTTGCCACGCTGAAATATATCAGATGTTGTATCTACATCTCTTCTGCCAGTACTAAAATTTAAGACAGAACAGGGAGGTTCTGTTGGGAATTACTTAAAGTTCATCTACCAGAATTAAAAATGCAAACTAAAATTTCTGCTTTCTGTCATAATCAATCTGTTCTTTGATTATTTTTTTAACTGGAGATTTCCACTTCTGGCTTCTGCTATCATTGGAAAAGATCTGTTTGTGATTTTTTTTTTGCACCTTCCTCTCTGGGATTTTGATTCAAATACATCACATGTGTTTGAAAAGCAAGGGACAATAGGAGTTTATTCTGTGTTTCCTCAGAACCTACATTTCCATTCCTGAGACTTGATATAGGTACCTGCTTAATAGTTATATTTACACACACCACACTACAAACTAAGACTCAAATTACAAACTATCATGGCTTGTTGGAACTTGGTTTTCTTTAGGTCTTCAGTATCTGCAGTGATGACAGTTCATCTCATTTCATGTAGTCATAAATAAGCTGTATCTTAAAACATTAAGGAAAATAACTAAAGACAAATACATCAGTGTGTAAAACCAATACCCACAAATATATTTTTTAGAAAACATTATAAATATTTTATCTGAGACATTTTATAAGGAAATTTTTTTTCTATTTTGTTTTGTATTTTCTAAATGCATGTCATTGGCAGTATTTGGCAGCACAGGGACAGGACAGGTTTTGCAAAGCAGAGAGCTTAAATGGAAATAGAAGTTCCCATGAACTGAAATACCTGAAAAACAACTAGCTGTTGTGGTTTAACCCCAGCTGTTAACTAAGCACCACACCCAGCCCTCAGCCACTGTCCCCTTGGTGGGTTTTGGAGAGAGAATCAGAAGGGTAAAAGCTGGAAAACTTGTGGGTTGAGATAAAGACAGTTTAACAGGGAAAGCAAAAGCTGCACACACAAGCAAGAAAAACAAGGAATTAATTCACAATTTCCCATGGGAAAGCTTGTGTAAGAAAGGTGCAGTGGTGAGGGCTGTCAAAATGAGCCCCTGCTGCGTTAGTGAAGGAGAATATTGGTAGAAGAGTGCATTTAGCAAAAGTGATGGTTTGCCATATGTCATGGAGACCTTCCTGTGATTCAGATCCCAGGCTTTAAAACTGGATAAATGTACGTTTTTCCAGTGGATTGTCATTCATTCTTTCATAAAAGAATCACATGTGAGTAAAGTATACACCTTGAAAAGCCATAAAAACGGGAATGACCTGGAGGCCTCTACAGTACAGGTTACACTTTGCATAACAATACAGCAAATAGCAACTTTCAAATCCTAATGTATATTTCCATTTATCCCAAACTCTAAGTGAGAATTACAAGAGCCCAATTCTGATCTGACACCAGCTTTGTGAAAACATGCTCTAATGTGGCATGAAAATTACATATTTGGCTGGCTTAAACATTTTACAAGCTCTTATAGAGCAGACTCCCATGTAAAGCTGACTTGGCAGTTTATCAGAATTATTCCATTTCCCCGTTTTATTGCATCCTATATCATCTTTTCCTGCAATAGAGCCTTGGCTTTATCCCAGTGAAATTGACTCCAGCCTTCAATACAGCAAAAGTTTTATGGTTGTTCATAGCAAGTAAAATTCTGTATGTGGCCACTTTCAAAAGAGCTTTGGGATTTGCCATTTTGAAAACTCTGTTGCTTAAGGTTTGAAACCAGGGTTTTCAGTCTAATATTTAGACCTAAAATGAAAGTAAAAGTATAATCATAGATAGACTAATAAAAAAATTTATCACGTCTAGAAACAACTGCCTCAGTATAACCACAAGCAATAGAAAGACCTCTCTTCAATCTACTAATTCAAATAATATTATCTCTAACTGTCAATGCTTCAAGAAATTGAGGTCAGCTTCTAGAAGCTGGACTTGCTCTGTATCACAGGGAGGAAGTACAAAAAAGCAGTCTTTCCAAGTCGTTTCCCTGAAGCCACTGTTCCCACTGTGTTGACAAATATAGACTGTAAATGGCACTGTACAGCTTTAAAAGCCTCTAAAAAGCAGGAAGAACAGACAGAAACAATCTTTCAGATCTGTGTTCCTCCATAACAGCTTTGAAGCTACAGGCAAGTCTGGGTCTACCTTAAACTCAGCTTGAACTGGCTCATAGAGAGCCATGCCCTCACTCTTTCAGGATTCACATTTCATGATTCCTTTCACAGAGAAGCATTGGAGTTTTGGAACAGGTAGAATTCAAAAGGAACCATAACTTGTCTGCAATAATGAACTTTACCACAATCGATTTCTGAAACTTGATCAGTCTCAAGTCTCAAGAAGCTTTTGTCACATTTTTATTTCTTTCTTCCTCATGTTGCTCCATAGGAAAGGGTTCCTAACCACAGTGTCCCCATTCTGGATGAATGTGAATTCCAAAGAACTTTGCATATGGCATTTTCAATGCCTGATTGCCTAGTCCACACCATATCAATAATCCCACACCTAGGACATAAATGTGACACAGATAAAAGAAACAGACTTTTTATGCTTCTAAGATAAAAGCCCTTGGAACTTCAAAGTGAGCCCACATATTTTATTACATTCACTGGGAACACACTACAAGGATTAAAACAGTGATCAGAAGACACATACTGCATAAAAATCAGTGAATAAGTCTTTGAGCCTTCTCTGAGCAGGAGGATTGACCTAGGTAATCTCTTGCATCTCCTCTAACTTCACTGACTCTGTAGTAGCAAATAGATCCTTTTCAGACTGACAGCCATGCCCATTTTACTGCTTGAGAAAGTTTTTTTGTGTAGAGGTTACTATACCATGCCTCATCAAACCAGGGCACATGGTCTGAGTTTGGGACAAGGAACAGGTAGGTGTGGGAAGAAGGGAGAAGTACTCCACATACTCTTTTGCATTGCTTCTGTGGAGATAGAAGAAGAGTTTTGAACTGTCTCATCAAAGTTTGTGACAAGATCCTTTTATGTAGGCTGAGAAAACAGAAGTGGGCTTTAGGAAACTAGTTACAGACAGAGCTGAGCTGGTATCTTTGAAATGGTTCAAAAATACATCCATCAAAATGAGACACTGTCACTATTAAAAATCTACTTTTAAAACAATGGGTTGAAAATCACAGAAGGATCTTTCAAATATATCCAGTTTCTTTTGTTACCTAATTTAGTGAAGATAGGACTACCAATCCCATCCTTTTGAATTTCCTTCTGTGCACTTTGTCTGAGTCATGCCACATAAATCACACAGTGTCTTCAAGCCATGGCACATCCAGTTTAACAAGGCATTGCTCTTGAGTAGAGACAATAGTCAGTGAAAAATCAAATAAGGAGAATTATAAATAAAAGGTTAGGAAGTTTATGACTTTCAAGAGGCAAAATACAAGCCTATAAAACAAACAGCATTATGAATAACATTCTATTTCCATAAGTGATTTGAACAATTCCTTAAGTTAACTTCTCAACTGAAGGAGAAGTTGCATTTAAGCATTGCTAGAAATATGTTCTGAAGTTCCACTTGTATGTTGAAGGGCTAATCTGAGTATACTTTCCTGGACTCAGGCCAGCAAATGGCAAGTAACTTAAAATCATGCATGGCTGAGAGGATATTTTATCATGGAAAAAATATTAATTGTGGTCCTACACATCCATATTTTTAAGTCTAAACTCTAGAAAATATTCTCCCTTGTCCATAAATGCCACTGTAAACCTCAGATGTCTGATCTTTGACAGCTGTCTTTAACCCAAGCCTGTTGCAGGGTACCTTAACCAAGTCAGGAGGCCCCTGGAGACAGAACTCCATTCCATATCTCTAAATCCTTCTCTTTGCTGTAGGGTTTCAAGGCACAGCATAAAGCTAGACAGGACTTTGTCAGAAGCTCAGAAAGACCACAAACATTGGTGCATATTGTGTGGAGAGACTGGCTAAGCTGTATGAGGAAGAGCTTCCCCAGATTATCATTCCCTTCACAAGTCTTAATACTTTTACTAAACAGTTGAAAGAAAAACATATCAGTTTTAGATGAGCTCAGTAACTTAATTACAGCCAGATCATTCACTGGACTATCTGAAACTATTACTCTTGATTTCATGTGCCAGATCACAGTTTAAACTAAAGGTATCACAGACCCTCAGCTCTCACTAGTGACTCCCTGATTTTTTCTCTAGAAGTAGCAGTGTATTAGATGCCAAACTCATACAAGAGCACTAGGGAGACAAGATGACAAGGAAATCAGTCTGTTTTAAAATGGGGACAGCTGCAAGGCTGCATATTCTTATTTTTGTTTTAATGGTGATAAACCAGAGAGGAAAAAAGTTAAATATTAAGGAAAACAAGAGTAGAAGAACCTGGTCCCTTTAGAGAGTTCTTATATGACCTTGAAGATAGTTGATTTAGTCAAATGTTGCTTGATACTTAGCTTAAATTCATCCACCTCACAGACAAAATGACCTGATTTCAAAAGGTGATGAATAGTAACCGGTCATGGCAAAAGATGGTAAGAGGAACTTGCAGAATTTCTGTCAGTGAAGCTTGCTAGTAACAGGTTAAGCAAATGCTTGTAGAACAGAGATCTAGGCATCTCAAACCCAGCTTTGGAACAGAAGGGGATGGGCACTCTACACCCAAGAGTATTTTGTAAGATTTATTGAAGCATCTTGACCTTAAAAACAAATTTACATATATGTATATATGCGTATATGTGTACATACAAATGTGTATATATGCTTTGAAAGAGAAGGAAATTTTATTTGTCACCTAAACTAAGACTTAATACAGAGTATGCACTGGAAGTAAAGCATGAACATTTTTATGACTTCAATGACCTCATTAGCTTCCTATGATGTCCATACAAATAGAATGAATGCTCACGTGAGGCACAGAATGAAGAAGTCTGGCCAACATTTTAGGGTAAATTCATAAAGTCCATACTAATCACATCTTCTAGGAAATATTTTTATCCTTTCTTTTTCTACAAATATTCTAGTTTGTAAGTTTGGAAATTTCAGAGCTATTTAATAAGATGCTATCTTGGGGCCTTCAAAACATTGGTAGTGCAAAATGCTATATTCTTAAAAGATATACTAAACAAATATGCTAAAAATACTTCAAAGAAAAACTGATCTGTCTCTGGAAGACTTGCAAAATGCATCACAGATCCTTGAGTGGTGACAACCGAGTATTTCTCGGGAGTAGAACTCATTTTCTGTAACATTTCTTCTGCTTCTTTCTGCCTTGTAGTAATGTAAAATAAATACTTTTTTTTTTTCCACATTATTTGTTCGTGTTTTCAATAACTAGGAACTGAGCACTGGATAAAACATTCTTCTCACAAGGCTGCAGTGGCTACAGGGACAGCTTGAGAGAGCCCTCTTACTATGTAAATATTAAGAAATGCTGAAGGAGACCTGACTCCACTTAAATTTCTCTCTCTCTCTTCTGCTCAAAGGCAGAAACTCAGGACAAATGAGTATTTCTATCTTGGGTATTATACACTTCTAAAATAATGAAGTAAACTTAAACCCCAGAGGAGTCTGCAGCATTCAGTGGTTTCAGAGCTGCAAAAGTTAATACTGAGAAAAGATAGCAACTAATATTTATTCCACAGGCATTGTGCCAGCAGGTCATGTAAACTGACTTCCTGATCAAAAATTCTGAAGAATTCTTCTGAAGAAGACAAAATTATGTAATATGTTCTGAAGGTTTTAAAAGTAATCAGTTGATGACCTTTACTGAAACAAAGTAACTTCTCAGCTCTGCTTTCTGAGTGGGGTGAAGATACCGAAGTTCTTTTCAACTACAGGGGGACAGCTACTCAATATGTCAATTAAATTATGCCACGCCATAGAAACTGAGGGATGCCTTTTATGAAGAAATCTACATGGAATATGTGCAAATATAAGTTATTTTCCAAGAAAGGGAAAGGTACTCAATTCCTTAAGGCTCCCTTATTTAAAGAATCTTAGAATGTCCTGGGTTGGAAGGGACCTTATAGATCACCTATGTCCTACCAAGGCCAGGAACACATTCTGCTACACCAGGCCAATCAAAGCTCCATCCACTCTGGCCTTGAGAGGGAAACTTCCAGGTATCCACAGCTTCTCTGGGCAACCTGTGCCTGTGGCTCACCACCCTCACATTAAAGAATTTCTTCCTAATACCTAGTCTAAACCTACTCTCCCTCAGCTTAAAGCCACTTTCCCTCATCCTGTCACTACTGTAACCCAGCTGTAGAAGGCCACCAGTTTTGTCAGGCATTATCTACTTAGTGAAGGCACATTGGTCATCAACAATTACCTAATTATTTTCCTTGTGCACTTCCATAGTTCCCAGGAGCATCTCATCTATGATGGGTACAGAAACACAGGTGAGACCTGCTGGCCTGTAATTCCCCATTCCATCCTTACATACCTTTTTTTAAATGTGGGTTATGTTTTCCCTTTTCCAGGCAATGGGGACAACACCAGTCTGCCACAACTTCTCAAATATGATGGATAGCATCTTAGTCACTTCTTCTGCCAGTTCCTCCAGGATCCATGGATGTATCTCATCAAGTCCTGTGGACTTGTGCACCTTCAGGTTTCTTAGATGGTCTCAAATCTGATCTTCTCCTAAGCAGGTGGTTCTTCAGCCCCATTAGTTCTGTGACTTCTGCAATGTGGGCAGTGTGGCTGAAGCACTCACCAGAAGAGACTGAATCAAAAAGTTAATGGGGTACCTCAGCCTTCTCCATGTTTCTGGTAACCAGGTCTCCTGTTTCCTTTCAGAGAGGGCCCATATTGTCCCTAGCTGTCCTTTAATCATCAATGTACCTATAGTACATTTTCTTATAGCCCTTGATGTCCTTGGTGAGTTTTAATTATATCAGGGCTTCAGCTTTCCTAACATTATCCCTGGCTACTCAGACAGTATCCTTGTATTTTTTACCCAGGCTACTATCCTTNCCTGTCTGTAGAGGGACACATCTGCTTGGTGCTCCTGGACAGGCAGCCTGTAGCAGGTCCCTGCTGTAATGTCACCTGTCCCTGCCCTGCCTTTAATCCAGTCCATAATCTCAGTTGGGTCCCCATATATCCCCAGGCAGAGCTCCATCCACTCCAGCAAGTCCTTGACATGAAACAGAGAACAACAATTCCTTTGTAGAAATAATCTCATCTGGGAGAAACATGAAACCAAAAATCAGCACATCAATCATTTATTCTGATTTATGCCCAGGAACTGCAAGCATGTCTCTGCATTTGATCGCTGAAGTAGATTGATGAGTTCTTCATTGTCCAGAGTGTTTCCCTGAGAATATTTCAGAGAATTTTGCCTTCAATGGCTCTGATCTTTGTACTTTTTTTGTCAGCATTGCTGCCCACAGTGATTTGCATCCTTTGATCTTGAAGCTCCGATTTCTGGAGATATGTATCATCACTAGGGAAGGTTTGTATTTCTCTTGGTTGCCCTGACACTTGTGATCTTTGTTTTCCTTTTCTTCAATTCAGGACTCCAGTAAGTCTCACTTTACCCCAACAAAACTAAAATGGACCTTTTCTGTTTAGGCAGCTCTTAAGTGTCATAAGAAGATCACAGTGGAGAGTCCCACACTTCCATAAGTTGCTGCTTCGTCCTGGTGCTTTTGCAGGGCTCAAGCTCAGTCCAATTAGAGACTTCATTTGACAGAGCTGTCAACCCTTAACAGCTACAAAAGCACCACACCTATTCCTTATCAGCAATTCTACAGACAGAACAGAAGCCATTCTCCTAATGCCTGAACTTACAAAAAGGTGCCTTCCCAAGCCAAGTTGCTGAGCCCCACTCATGCTAAAAATGACACAGCATTGACAATATAATTAAAAAGCAGTCACAATTCAATTTAAAAAAATTAGAAGTACACAGCATTGAGAACCAATCATAGCAATGTCATGGGAACAGCTAGCAAGCAGCATATTGCAGAGTTAAAAATTAAAAAGTGGTTTAGTGGTTTATGGACTAGAGTTTGGCATAAATGGGCTGTAAAATCTTCACATAGAATAGATTTCAGAGGGTAAAGCTCATGATAGAAATTTCTTTCCAGGAGATCTTAATTTTCTGAGTAAAATAGATTTAATAGAATAAATAGGGGATTATGACACTCATGTATTGAAATTACCTAATCAAAGATTTTAGCATGGTTGACTTAGAACTCTTTTTCATGTTTCTAAAAGAGCAGAAATTATTCTTCTGAAGAGTACTTGCATAGTAAAGGCAAACTATCCCGGGTCACCATAACAAAGTCTTCTACACCATTTACGTTTTTGAAGCCTCTGGCAATACTCTACATTTTTGATCCCAACAACACTTTGGGGGGAAGTACTTTTCTGCTACCAATTCAAATTATTAGATTAGAATGCTCATTTATACAGTGTCAGTCTCAGTTCAGAGAGGACTTCTTTTTATTCTTTTAGCTGAGTACTGTGATACAGGGAGAGGTCACACATTAGGCAGGCAAAAGTCCTGGTCAAAAAACTGTTTTCATCTGTCCCCGGGGAAGTAGGTGAAGACAAAACATTGAAGAAGTTTCTTAGTCATGGTTTACAAGAATAAAGTAGAAATTTGATGTGATTTGTGTCTTCCAGATGCCACCTGCTGGGTAGGGAGGGAAAGAACGTGAATTCTCCGTAGCCTGCCCAATAGGTACCACCAGGAAAGGGGCACCACTGTGTGCTGCTTATCTCCAGATATGTCAGTACACTTTCTGCTTCTTCCAAAGCTTTTCTTTCTTTGGCTTTCATAGCTCTGGCTTCTGTAGTTTCTCTTCCTCTGTCTCTTTGTCCTTCTCAGAAGGTATCAAGAATCTTTGTCACCTTTTTCTCTCAGTGCAGTCTTGTCTGCAGGGGTTGCCATCAGTAATTAAAATCAAACAGCACTGCTATGTTGTCTTAAAACTGATGTCCTTCCACCAAGACAGTTTCCAGAATCAGAGTCTTAAGCTCTGCTGTTTTCTCATTATTTCCTCATCATATGTTTGATGAAGCAGCAGTCTTTGGGTTTTCTTTCCCTCTACCCCCTTCCTGCTGCTTACTTTGTTGCTTCAGCCCTTAATCTGTATTTTCTCTTCAGTATCAGACCTTTCTGTAGATACTTATTTTATAAGGCATGTGTAAGTCTTTCAGATTATTTTTTTTCTAAAATAAAGCACTTTATGTACAGAAAATCAAGAAATATATGTTAGATTAATAGATTGATCCTTTATGTTTATTAGGCAGAGATAATTATCTTGAGTTCCCTGTTTCACATTACCTCACAAACTGAGAACTCTCCTCTGTGAAAAGCAGTCTTTGGGGGTTTTCCCTCCAGCTTTTTAGGCAGCATCTCTGGTCTTGTTTGTTACACAATGAGTGATTTGTGTAGTTTTTTCCCAGAGGGCCATTAAGAAGGACTTTAAAGTCCCCACACTTTTCATTTGGTCAATGTATTGACAGCAGCCAATACTTTTGAAGAATTTGAACCATTTTAGTATGAGGCCTGCACAGTACTCTTGAAAGGTTAGGCTCTGGGAAAAAAATCACTAGAAAAGTAAAACATTGACTATAGTACAACATTAAGGACCAAGATCATGATATTATTGCTCACTTAGAGGGTAGCTTGTTTTCTCTGCACCTTTTGCTTATATTTATACACACGTGCCCTCAGAGATATATAAAAATGTATCTGATTTTAAGGAAACTCCTTTGACTTTTTTACTTTTTTTGTTCCTCTTTAATTTTTCCCTTTTTTGTATTCCCCATGTAAAGAGATGCATATTTGGACCTTCCTGTTCCTTTTTCTCCTTCAAGAACACTATTTCTTACAAGGTAAAGTAAGTTAAATTGTCTGCAACATTAAGCTTCAGCCTTTCCAACTGATTAGTAATCATTCCTCTGATGATGCCAGAAAATAATTCAGTTTTGACTATGAACTTAGGTCACCTTCCTGAAATACTTATTTACCTACTGAGCTCTTGCTAAAAGCAGGATATCAATATTCTCTCCAGACCTGACATTGTATTCACCAAAAATCCCACACAGTGGGCTTTTCAATTATAGAGCAGATGTAATATGCTTCTCTTTTCAAATGAGATAAATAAAAGATGAATAAAAGACACTCACTAGAATTTTGCTTTTCCTTCTTTCAAAATGAGTATCTTGATTTCCATGCAAAATTCTATTTACTATAATCCAATCTGATATTTCTGCTTCTGATACTTTAGGTCTGTTTAGGTAGTTGTCTGTCTAATCCCTTCTTTTCAAACATATTACAGAATTCCAAAGAATGAAGAATGTTTATATATTTCAAGAACATCCCCATTACAATCTACAGGTAAGATTGTACATGCATTCGATTACCACTTGCAACAATGAAAACTGACAAAGTGGCCACAAAAATGGGTATTAATGGCATAAATACTCACACTATAAAACCTACGGAAGGTGGATTAAAAAAAAAATTTAAAACCCTTGCAAACTACTCAAAGGAACAAAAAATCCATGACCACTTTTTCAAATCCACGAAAATCCCAAACATATTCTTCACAATTTCCACTTTATGTCCAGAAGTCATGGGGTCAGAAAGACTCATAACATCCTTCATGTTAAGTGGGTATGGTTCATGGATCACCTTCAGCATGAAAAGGTTCTGATAGAAGCCAAAGACATGAGAGCTTTCAAATGTCCACAAAAGGGAATTTAGGCTGAAAATGAGCAGAGATTGTGAAATACGTGAATAGCAGGATGGTCACTGAAACCTCTCTGCTTGTACAAAAGATTTGAGAAGCTGAAAAAACCTACTGATTTTGATACAAATAACCACCATAGATAACCACTTCTCATAAAAATAGTAATGTGGGTAGGTAGGTGGATTTTTTTTCCTAGATTGATTTTTTTTCAGACAAAGCAGGCCTCCTGGGAAGGGTGTGTGCTCTGTATTCTGTATCCAAGCATGAATACAGAGCTATGCAGCATCCCTGGTTACACTGCAGCCCCAAGTCAAGCCATCCAGGACTGTCTGTGCAGCTGCTTCAGCTCTTGGCCCCAGCACTCAGGATGGGAGACATTTCTGGTAAATTACAAGTGCTTCCTTCAATTTTAGGTTGCCACAGATTATCTTCAGTGTCAGGACTAACAGGATTTGTTTGTTGCCATGTCAGCCAGATCTTCATGCAGCCTATCAGTTTTTTCTGTTTTACTGACTGTACATTATCTGAAGGAAATAAAACTGTGGAAAAACTATATGAAGAAGCACAGTCCTAAAACATCCTAAAGGCTATTGGTTTGTATTTTCAAAATTGGAAATATAGCAACACACTTATGAATATATTTATTTTTATGTACCAAAACCTCATGCTTAAAATCCATGCTTAACTTTTCCAGTGTGTTTACACCCTTTTCTCAATTTTCAGTTTAGTTTTTCAGCTCATTAAAAGCTCCACTCCCACACCTTTCAATAGGCAATCAACTTACTGTAATTACAATTAAATTGTGTTTCATACATAATTTTCTGGCATACCACTCTCAAAATAGAGTTTGAATATTTCAGTTATTGTTACTTCTTACCTCATACATAAACATCCTTACTTACTTGCATGCCAAATTAATTCTTCCTAACTGACTGCCTCTACAATCAGCTATCTTCTGGGACTAGGTAGAAAGGAATTCCTAAAAAGTCTTAAGTTTCCCCTTACAGGAGTCAAACAAAACACCATAAAACCTTTGCTTATCAGAGAAGAGTAGAAACATCTTTGTGAAAGGTGATTGCCTGTGACATCTCTTCTGATAAATAGTTAAGTGATCTGATATTTTAATGGAAATAATTTCGCTAAAATTTGTTTTCATTCATTAAATTTCTTTTCAGCATAATTGTTTTGCTGAAATTCATCGTTTAAAAAAAATTCATTCAGGGCTGGAGTTTATCTCTAGTGTAAAACAAATGGTGTCAGTGACAGATTGCTTTCCCCTTTGTTCCCTTGGATCTGGATGATCAAAATGTTGTATCTAATTTACCCTTCCCTGGGACCTGCAAAGAGACAGAGAGAATAATTAGTGCTCCCTGTTATTGATATCATATGTGTATATCTGCTACCTCTTGAACTACCATGGGACCTCACTTGTCTATCCAAGAAATCTCACTGAATGGGGAATAAACTAATTTCAGCTGTTACAATTAAGACGTAAACTGTGCCTTTGAAAGCAGACTTTAAAAAAATAATTAATTTAATGTTGTTTTGTTATTGCTTCTGTAAGAAAGGGCTGAATGAGCTTACTGTGCAGCTCCACAAACAGGTGCCAAGGATAAAATGGCATGTATTAGAATAAGTAAGAGCTGACAGGAAGCTGGGCTGACTTCAGACAACATTGCTGCTGGAGAAGATGCACTGTCAAATCCTTGCCATAGCTGCTACAAACACATTACTATTAACAGCTCAAAAGCATTAGCAGCTTCTTCTGCTGAAAAACAGATCAGCTACTTCTGCGACAAACAGATCAACTTCTACTTACAATTTTATTTTCAGGATTTTTAGCAGGTCCTCTTCAGTCTTTAGACCTCAAGAACTGCAGTGATTACAGTGTTATATCTAGTCCAGGCAAGGGGAAACTAGTTTTTTGACAGTCTGAGACCACAGCTGGACAAACCACTACTTTATTAATACAGTCACTTCATAATATGTGCTGAAAAATAATTTTCCTACTAAATGTAAAGGCACATGGAGGACAGGGATGAGATTTGTGGCAGCCAGCATGGCTTCACCAAGGGCAAGTCCTTCCTGATCAGCCTACAGTGGCCTTCTGCGATGGAATGACTCCATTAGTGGACAAGGTAAGGGCTATAGATGTCATTTATCTGAACTTCTGCAAAGCCTTTGACACAGTCCCCCACAACATTCTTCTCTCTGAACTGCAGAGAGATGGATTTGATGAGCAGACTGAGAAATTCCTTGGACAATTGCATCCAGAGGGTAGCTGGTCAATGGCTTAGAGTCTCGATGGACATCAGTAATAAGTGGTGTCCTCAGGGTCTGTACTGGGACCAGTGCTACTTAATATTTTTATCAGTGCCACAGATGAAGGGATTGAATGCACCCTCAATAAAATTGCTGACAACACTCTTAGAGGACAGGATGCCAACCACAGGGATCTGGATGCTGCAACTAGGTCACCCTGATCCATTCTCTTCTCCAGACTGAACAATCCCAATTTTCTTATCCTTTCTCTCAGAAGAGATGCTCTATCCCTCACTAGAGCAGAGCAGAGCAGAGGGGCAGAATCCCCTCCCTGCCCTGCTGCCCACACTGCTTTGGATGCAGCCCAGGACACGTTTGGCTCTCTGGGCTGGGAGTGCCCATGGCTGGGTCATGTCCAGCCTCTCACCCACCAAGGCCTTCTCTCCAGGGCTGCTCTGATCTGTGCATCCCCCAGCTTCTGCTGATGCCTGACACTGATGCAGCAACCTGAATTTGATCCTATTAAGCCTCATAAGATTTCCACTGGCCTACTTCTCTTTACCTGGGAAATTCTCAATTTTTTTTTGTCTCAAAACTGTTCACTTGAAACAAGGAACATAAGCTTCACTGTTGTTTTGTTGTTTTACTTTGTGGAAACTCCGAATTTTGCACTATGAAATAGGATATAGTGTTAGATCAAAGGAACACCACCCTATGGATCTAGTCATGCTGCAGACATCTAGATGATAGTTATATTAACTTAGGCTATGAAATTTAAGAGAAAAGCCTGCTGAGTCAGTAAAAAACCCCAACCAAACAAACCCCTCCACCCCCACCCCAACTTCCCCCTCAAAATCCTCAAATAAACAAACAACTCCCAAAAACAAAACCAAAACCAACCAACCAAAAAGCCCCCAACCAACCAACTGAAAAAAAATTCTCCACCAAAAAAAACCCACCCCACAAAACCCACTAAGTATGAAAACAGGGTGAATATTAAAGAAAGAGTAAATTAAGGACAGATAGGAAGAAAAAAATGTTTTCATGGCATTTCATATAGGATCTCAAAGAGAGGGTAGGTAAGTACTTAAATCAGGCAAGTAATTTTTAACCATCACTTCAAATCATAGTCTCAAGATGACCCAGTTTCCTCAGTATTTGTCTAGTTTAAGGATTAAGTAAATCAAGGCAAGACATTTTACTAGCCCAGACATCATAACTCTTTTCTATAATGTAGCAATGGCAAACAAATGACACTTCAGAAAGAGATTTGACTTTCAGGAAAGTCCAAAGTGGTTAAATTTTGAAAGGAAAACCAAAAACATTCAAGCAAATATGTCGTGTTTCTTCACTGCTACAGTTTAATATTTTGCCATCAGGGTTGACAAAAGAGAAAAATAGCATGGGGCAAGAGGAATTGCCAGATTTGGAGAAGCTCACCAATGAATGATTTTTATTAGTTCCATAAAGGCAGTTGTTGTGCAGTGCCATTTCTCTTTAGCTGTGTTCTTTGGGTTCCTAAAAATGTCACTTTTTGTTTGTTTTATAACAACATGTTTTTATGAGTATGTATTTGCTGTTTGGATTATGGACTGTATGGACTGAACACACTTTTTGAGGAAAAGGATGGTTGCATTGTAGACAAAATATTGATAATAGAAGCCACTTTACAGCTCAGCAGAAGAGCCTGGAGTTGTTCAGTTGAACTGTCAGGGCTAAGCCTAGATGTGAATTAAATGTGGATAGGTTTTCTTTCTATCACTGCTAGTAAGTTGCCTTGCAGGTAATATATTACAAATATAATCTAAAATAAATTTTGATGCCAGACTAAATCGGTGTGATTGTGCATTACTTTAGAAAAGATACTGGCAACAATTTTTAAAACTTTGCCATATTCCAGGCTACAAGGTAAAAAAATTGAACTATGAGATGCCTCAATTTTGTGGCTCAGCCAAAAGAAATCCCCAGGATCTTGTACATCAACCTCTTGCTAAGAGCAGGATTAATCAAGTCAGGTCTCTTGTCCAGTGGAGTGTTGAGTATCTCAAGGATGGAGATTTAAAAATATCTGTGAGCAAACTATTCCAATACTTTCTCACCTACATGGTAAAAAAAAAAAAAAGGACAAAAAAAGGACAAAGTAAAAAAAAACCCAAACCCAAACAATTTTATACCCTTTGAGTCTTCTCTAGGCAAATCAACCAACCCTGTTCTCTCAGCCTTTGTTAATATACCAGTTGTTACAACCCCCTGACTATCTTGGTGGCTTTCCAGGAGAACTAACTCTAGAATATCAAAATCTGATGCAGAAAGTATTTCAAAAGGTTGATATTTAAATAAAGAAATAATTAGGAAAATAATTACCTCAGATATATTTCTTTTTCTTTTCCAATTTGGATTCAATAATTTCTTGTGTACTTGATGCTGTCTGAGCAGAGAAATTTAGATAAATTGGCNCCCCAGGATCTTGTACATCAACCTCTTGCTAAGAGCAGGATTAATCAAGTCAGGTCTCTTGTCCAGTGGAGTGTTGAGTATCTCAAGGATGGAGATTTAAAAATATCTGTGAGCAAACTATTCCAATACTTTCTCACCTACATGGTAAAAAAAAAAAAAAGGACAAAAAAAGGACAAAGTAAAAAAAAACCCAAACCCAAACAATTTTATACCCTTTGAGTCTTCTCTAGGCAAATCAACCAACCCTGTTCTCTCAGCCTTTGTTAATATACCAGTTGTTACAACCCCCTGACTATCTTGGTGGCTTTCCAGGAGAACTAACTCTAGAATATCAAAATCTGATGCAGAAAGTATTTCAAAAGGTTGATATTTAAATAAAGAAATAATTAGGAAAATAATTACCTCAGATATATTTCTTTTTCTTTTCCAATTTGGATTCAATAATTTCTTGTGTACTTGATGCTGTCTGAGCAGAGAAATTTAGATAAATTGGCATATAGCCTGTTTATCTTGTATTAGTTGTATCTACAGACATCATAAAGAAACAGAAACTTCTAGTAACAACTATAGCACATTTCCAGCTACAGGTACAGTATATCCAAGAGCATAGTTGGATGCCTCCATTTTATGCTTAATTATTGCACACAGTTCTATGATATAATTCAAAGTAACTGAAGATGTGAAACAGATATAAGCCCTTCATTCCATTTTCCAGTTCACCTTTCAACAGGCTGCCACACCACTCCCCTCCACTTCCAGGGACACTCAGCAGCACAAACCAGTGTGCCCAGGATATTTCACATCAGACCTGTAATGTCTACTGCTTAGGAAAAATGAATTACCATACTGTCCCAGAAAATATTTTCTATCAAAATAAGGTATTGGCAGAGGAAATCTACAGTCTGTGAGAGGTGAACTGCTCTAGCAGTCAAGCTCTGGAGCAGTGGATTGCATCAGGCACCATAGGGAGTTTTCCTAAACTAGCAAAAATTCAATCTCAGCGCAGAGGGAAGTCCTTAATCAAGGACTGTTGAGCCTCTGACGAGGCTCCAACCCCATGCAGGCAGGACTGGGAGTGGCAGCAGCCAGACCCCTGCACAGATCCCTCTGCATGCACCAGACCAGACAGGATGTGGAGAACCTAGACAGAGTTCCCCCAAAACCACACATCCATCTAGATGTCAGGCTGTGGGGAGGCACAGAGTCCATCACAGGTATCAGATGGCACTAGGGACAACACTTCTGTGAGGTGCTACTAGCTCAGCCTGTGGAGGAGCTGCCCAGCCTCCTGTCAGAGCTAAGGAAGGAGGCAGAATGGCTCAGAGGCATCAGGGACTCAGATGCTCTTCTGAAGAGGAGATTGACTGGTGGAGCCACCCCTGAGGTAAGCACACCAGCTGGCTGCACCACAGGCAGGGAAGGATACCTCACCCTCTCAACATCCTGAAGAAGGAGAGGATCTAAAAGATGGGAGGGAGGTGGGAGAAATGTAGTCAGATTTCTTCTTGGAGTGGCAGGTAAATTCACTCCTGGCCTACCTCTTGGCCAGCAGGGCCAGCAGGGATTGTCCCCCTGTACTCAGCACTGGTGAGGCCACACCGCGAGTGCTGTGTCCACTCATGACTGCAAGGACATTGAGGTGCTGGAGTGAGTCCAGAGAAGGGCAAAGGAGATGGTGAAGGGTCTAGAGCACAACTCCTGGGAGCAGCAGCTGAGGGAGCTGGGATTGTTTAGCCTGGCGAAAAGAACACTCATGGGAGAACTTACTGCTCTGTACAGCTACTCAAAAGGAGATTGTAGGAGGTTGGAAGGGAGGTTCAGCCTCTTTTCCCAGGTAGCAAGCAATAGGACAAGAGGAAATGACCTCAGGCTGTGCCAGGTAAGGTTTGGACTTCATATAAGGAAAAACTTCTTCACTGAAAGGATTTTCAGGTATGGGAACAGGTCAGTCAGAGAAGAGGTGAAATCACCATCCCTGGAGGTATTTTAGACATGGTGCCTAAGGACATGGCTGAATAGTGAACATGGCAATGCTGGGCTAACAGATGGATTTGATGATCTTAGAGGTCTTTTCCAATCCTATCGATTCTATGTTTCTATAAATGAAGCTGAGGAAGGTCTACAGAATAACTTGCTCCTGGTCTATTTTCTTCTTAAAATTAAATTGGGTTTGGTTGCTATTTCTACTTTGCAATTTTTTTACTTTTGCTGTATCCTAAAATCATCTTTGGGCACATGATGCCCAGGCCTTTATCTTAAACAGTCAAACAAATGTAAGTAAGTAATGTATGTAAAACAGGCACAGAAAAGTAAAATTCCCAAACAGAGATAATAATTTTTCACCAAACAGAGACATATACATATATCACTTAACAGATAAACAGCTCTGTAATTAATATCAGATGGAACTCCCTGTGCCAGGAAGAAACCTTCCAACTCCCTGCGCTGACCCACAGAGAGTAAAGAAAACTCATCACTAGAGAATCAGAATATATTTGGTTGAATCAAGTGATTGTGCATCAGGTGAATTTCTCAAAAAGAAAAATCTCATGATGGGTACCTTGATATGCTACTGCTCTACATTTTAATTAATCACACAGTTTGTGGAACAGGAAGTTACAAAAGTTGACACAAACTGTGCCTTTATAAACTGATAGCTGTATGAATGAAAGTGAATATACAACAGACAGCAAATAAAGAATAAGCTTGTGAGGCTTAAAAAAATAACAGAAGACCTCCAAAGGTATCTGAGACATGGTATTCCAGTAAGAAAATAATATTCTTCTTTTTATTTCTGCTTTTAAAACTATTACTTTGACCTCCCAGAATTTCACTTCACAGAGTTACTGGATTTCTTTATTTTGGCATCAGGGTTTTCTTCAAACCATTGTCTTACAAATACAACAAAATCATACCAGTTGTAACCAGTTTAATTTCCACCCACTGATCATGAGAAACACAAATTAAAAGCAGGCAGTTAATGGTATGTAATTTTGAGTGAGGAATAAATACTGGTTGAAAAGTGTTTTGTACAGTATTTTTCTGCAGAGTACCATTTCAAAAAGGTCTGGAAGTTATACTAAGTAAGTTTGCTGAGGCTACTAAATTGGGAGGAGCTGTTG
>VZRX01001289.1:0-11359 GCA_013398075.1 Notiomystis cincta
TGCTCTCCGCACTGCTGTCTGTCCACACTGCTCTCCGCACTGCTGTCCGCTGCATGGGCATTCCTGCTGAGCGGGCATGGCCGTGCCCAATTATTTCCGCAAATGTAAGGATGCTGAATTCTCAAAAGAGGAAAAGTATTCCAGCCTTAACTCTCAGTTTGTTCCCATTTTCTATTTATTCATTTCATACATCTAATAATTTTTTTCTGAGTGTCAGCTCTAGTTCACTTACATTGGGGTCTGAAAATCATTAGGTTGGGGGTTTTTTTGGTTCATGGATCACTGTCAGCAATTGTAAAAATCTGCAGCCAGAACTGATGCTGTATTAAGAATAGATTCCAATGTATTCTCTTTTTAACTGTGATGGCTTTGAAGATCTAACAGCACTGAAAATTAGCAAATAACTATTTTTATCCCTAGAGTCAGCGGTTCTGACTCAGAGTGTCCATTAAGGAAATGAATTTTAAACAACAGGATTTTAAAAAAATGTTGTCACTCATTATCTTAACTACACTTCCAAAGGAATGGCATCTATTATAGAAATGAAAATATTATATTGGTGTAATTACAAACTAATGAAGACTGTTAGAAAGTAATTATATCAATTAATATTATTGAACATTTAATCCTGGATGATTCTCTGGGCCTCCAGCTGGGGGCACTGGGCAAACATGGAAACCTGGCAATGGCAGAGTGAGCGAGACTTGCACCCAGACCAGAGCTGTGCTAAAAGGAGGAGGAGGGGAAACCAAAACCACTGAGAAAAATGGATGTGAGATACAGTCATCATCCTGGATTTGAGAATTTTCCAAGACAAAGTAGATTTTGTTTTCAAAACCCTTTTGTTACCAACAAACAATTGTACACCTATATTTTCATGACTCAAATCATCCACTTTCTTTAGCAAAACTATCCATTTAATCAGTATATTTAAATCCTAATGGGCCCAGGTAGAAAAATTATTATAAATTTTATTTGTTGCCATTCAGTTTTATTAAACTTTTTCAGTCTTGTATAAATCATTCTGTCTACCTACCTTCAAAATTGCTGTTTATTCATTTATATCAGGGAAAGAACTACAAAAGAAATAGGAGATTCACCTTGTCAAGGTACAATGTAAAGCCCAGCATGCTTCAAGGTCTATATGGGCCTCTGAACAGAGACCTGAGGAGAAGGAATGACATATAATTGCTCTAGCAATACCAACTATGCTGTTAGGAATATGTCATAGACCAATGGTGGTTTCATGGTTTCAACTGATACTATTTAAAAAAAAATTATAAAATACCAGGAAATCAGGAAATCATAGCCCTAATCTTGTTGATAAGGTTTTCTAAACCAGGCCAGGCAGATGATTTTTAAGTTTGCCAATTTAGTGTTGAACTGGGTATTCAAAAGCAAAGTTTGATAGGAGCTATGGGAGGATGCATGAAAGGGGGAATGTGCTTATGGGGGCTGCACAACTGTAAATGGATGCACCTATGAGGAAAGTAAGTATTCAACATTGCCAAGCTCATGGTAGCCTAGATCTTCCTTCCAGATGATATTTTTAACTGGATTTTGCAATAAGAGCAATGGATTTCCTGATCCCTGGAGCTCCTGGCCTTCTATCTGGCCTCTGTATTACAAGTTATGACTGCTTGCAATGGGTGGGAGCCAAAAGTTTCTGTCCACATCAGCGGCTGTCAAAACACAGGGACTTCTGTCTGGGTGTGTAGATACTCAGTTTTGGAAAAGCAGGAGGGAACATTTTGTTCATCTTTCCTCATGTTTCTCCCCAGACACACCAATACACAAACACAGAAAAAAACCCCAAAGCTCTAATCATGGCAAACTTCTTTAGTATCTCCCATGTAATTATAGAAAGCAATCTAGAAATATTAAAGCTTCACTATAGCAAAAGCATTAAACTCATTAGGGAATCAGAAAGTGGAAATAACTATCAGCTGGTTGGTTGCAAGGGTAAGAAAGGTTTAGGAGTTCTATTTTCCAGTCCTTTAATCTAAGCTCTTGGCCACAAATAAGAAGTTAGCCTGAAAATCACAATCAACCTTGCAATGGCAAAATTTTGTTTATACTTTGACAAGCAGCAAATAGTACCAATTTCACTCTATAAGACACTTATTGTTGCAGACCTGTAAAGAGAGTTTGCTTTTAAATTATCTCAGTGAGAATAAAGTTGCTCTTGGACCTCGAAACGTAGAATGAATTAAATGACACGTAAATAAATATATATTAATTCTTTTTTATTAAAGTATCAAAACAAACTTGAGAATAGAAAACAAACTGCCTTTTTTAATGCATTTTAAGGGTTCTCCTGAATAAAGTATACTTTGAGAAAACTCATGCAACACACCAGTCCTGTCTAGCTGTTCAAACACTCTTTTCCAGGGCACAGGACCTGAGTACCATCATTTCCAGACCTCTGTGCAGGAGCACACCCACACCCACACCCACACACACCTTCAGAAGAAATACAGAGCAGCTATGACTGCACATGTAAAGAAATAAAAATAGATTATCTTCTGACAATAGTAGTGGTACCATATCAACATTTGGCATGCCGGGTAAATAAGATCAAGCAACAAAAGCGTGACGCCTGCGTCACCGGTGATATGGTTAAAAGCAACCATACAAATTCCCTAAGGGAGACACAAGAATTCTGTCATTATAGTCTCTGTGGTAACACTTTATAACCAGTTGTGTGACAAACAGCCTTGTCTTCTGGTATTTGAGAGGCAAAAAGCAAAGCCAAGGTGCACAATACTGGGATGATGCCTTGGTTTTGTATTTCCACATTACAGAAGTGGAACAAGGAGCACTGTTTGACAAGTTTATTGTACACACTCCATGTATATCTGTTGTCTGGTGAACAGCTGGCCCAATTACATGTAGAACTTGCCCTTTAAGCCCGAGAAGTTGCCACAGAGGCTCCAAACTCTGCTTACAGGATGTGAAAATCTCTCACTGAAGTCAATGGAACCTCCTTCCAACGTACAGAAATATCATAGATTCTTAAGACAGAATTGGACCTAGTATGTCATCTTTGTAATACATTCACTTTTCAGATACATGAAGTACATGCCTTTAACACGTGATATAGGACATTACAATATATCCAGATCTCAGGAAATGGCACTAAGTAGTTCTGTTGCAGAATATAACAATCATATAAGGACCAGGTACAACATGTGATGGACTCATGAGAGACTTGCAGGGTAAGAAGCTCATGGCTGAGGTATCTTCAAGTTTAGCCTTTAGAACAAACACACAATCTCAACACTGCGGAACTGGTGTAAAATATTATGCACTGTAAGCTCCACTTGTATTCTGCTTTGTTTAAATTGTGACATTGAACAGTCAGACACCACTGATGGAGACACAGAATTTTGGAAGGTACAATATCTGCACCCAATCATTCAAGACACTCAGTCCTCAAAAAAGATGAAGGATAAGTGTTTTCAATAGTGGTGTCTCAAATACAACTGGTGAAGTTTAGGAATATATAATATTAAACACCAAGAGATAAAAGTAAAAAGACAGCGCAACACTTGTGTTTTCAGTTTTATCTTGCTCGCAGTATTTATTAACTCTACTCATTATAAATAAGGATAGTATTTTCTTTTACAAAAAATTGTAAGGGTATATTTTATAGAAATAAACAATCTGAGAATTTCACAGAAACATCAGAATTTAAACACTCATAGCTCCAACTGTTTTGTCCAGCAGCTCTTCTACCAGTTCAAAAACATCCAAGGTTAGTATTTAATAAAAAATAAAAACAATTATTCACTACATCAAAACTCCTGCCTTCTTCAGACTCTAAGTAACACTTTTGATCAACTGTAGTTGCCACTCAAATGTCAAACAAAAGTAGCTGCAACCGTAATTTTTCCCTCTGAATCACCTGGCAAAAGGAAGTAAACCTGACCAGGATGGAAAAAGCTTTGTCAAGCTCTTATGCCTGTAAGACCTACCTGCATGAGCAGACCCACTGAAACCCATGGAACCTCTTCTGTCATTGAGGGGTAATAGCACAATTTAAGGCTTGTAGGATTAGATCCTAGATGAATTTTAAAAATTTTCAAGGTCCAGGAGTCTGGGATTCACTCCTGCAGTTCTTTACTTGAGCAAAACCTCTGTCAATACCCCTGCACAGTTTCCTCTTTCCAATTCAGTGGGTCCAATTCACCAAGTCACTAAGTGACAGTACAAGCTGCTCTTCAGCAATACAAGGAAAAATTGTAGTCCCCAGGGGTAGTATCTGGGGTGAGAGCTCATAAAATACAAGCTAGGCTACATAGATGTTTGTCAAGAAACATTTCTTTGTCACACTTACTAGACCCTTCAAATTCAGTCACTGAGATGAGTCACAGAAAAAACCCACATGAGTGTTGTGAAAAAAATGACAAAGCTTAGTTGGAACTACAGGGGGTTTTTGTGTATGTGTGTTAGGTTAGAATGCAACATTACACATCAGTACATTCTGCCAGAAAACAATCTCCTGGAAATTCAGAAATACTCAGTCTTCTTTCCCTACCAGCAACAAGGAAGAGTAGTGTCCATCCAGCACAGCTGTCGGTACCACGTGCATCACTGGAAGTCATAGTGTTCTAGCACAAACCTCGTGAGTGCAGATACTGTACACTAGCAGAGAGCTAAACTTCAGAAGCTGTTGTCTGTAGCTCCTAGGAATATCCTAGTAAGTATGACAGGTGCAAACCCTACATTTGAGGCAGAAGGCTCTTCAATTTGATTGAGACCAGATCTTCCAAGGGCAAGAATCGCTGTCAAACCAAAATGATTCTTTCCGCTTACAAAAGCAATCTGCCCTTCCTAAAGGCTCTTGACTAATAGAATCCTACACATTATGTCAGACTCCCCCACGGATTCTGGTAGCTGTTAAAAACATTATAAACATTTCCATGTTTGCTGTATCACTTAACCTTGTAATGTGCCTTCTTTGATCTGTTGAATAAAAAGATTTCTTTCATCTTCAGGTGTCCTTCCGTTCTGTGCACGGACTATACACGTGGGCCTGTGCAGATTTAGCATGTATATCAAATGCTGCTTCTCGTTCTTCAGCTCCTCAATCTGGGCTTTCAACTCTGCATTGATCGTTTCCAGCTTCTCTGATTCCTAGCACGAAGGACAGACACAACTTTTACACAGAGAAATTTAAATAGTTGCAGGTTTTTTCTAATAGTCGTGGTCTTTTATTGGTGGGAAAGCATGTGGGTGGCAGAGGAAGCAATCACATGTTCTTAGTGTGCTGTAAGGATGAAACTATACATTCCCCAGGTGGTAATGGTCTGAAAACCAGACTGAGAGTTCCCTCCTTTGGCCTCTAGAGAACATAATGGAAGCTGGAAAGCCAAATTCAAACTTGCATTCACTTGCAAGTGACAGATACCCAAAACACTGTTGCTATCTTCTTCAAAATTATTCTGAGCTTTTTGGGTCAAAAATTGACCCAAAATTATCTACGCTGCTTCTTAACTCCCTCGAACATCATGTCACATATCTATAAACACCTGTTAAGCTAACAAAGTACAAACATAGCTTTTTTTCCCTGCCCCTGGCTATAGGAATATACTGGCCTGTATATTGGAATATTCCTGGATATAGGAATATACTGGCTGAAATCCAGTTGTGTGTCACAGTGCAGGAGGTGAACATGTGGCTGGGGTTCTAGGACAGACAATTCAAGCTACCATACCACTCTGTTCATAAAGAAGTCAGAAATTACTTGTAGGTGCTTGCAGGCTCTCCACAGTGAATATTTTATTAAATACGACTTTATTTCTTTTTGTGTTCAGTGTACACATTCAAATTAACATTATCCCCAAAGACAATATTGTTCACTGAAACAGTAATCTCTTTTCACTCCTACTATGCTTTCACTTTATGCCAGTTTCAACCAGGTTTGGATTTAATATTTGTCATGTTTATTTTTTATAATTAATGTTTTGAAGGCTTTACAAAGTTTTGGGTGACATCTTTCTGTATTTCCTTCTATGACAGTACCCTATGCTATCTGTTTGGATCCTGGCAGGGTGACAGATTAAGAACAGATCTAGCCAGTCACTTACTTTTTGCAAACATTCTGTTTTTTCCTTCTTTTTGTTTCGGCACTTTGCTGCAGCAATTTTATTCCTTTCCCTTCTTCTCTTTTTTCTTTCATCCTCTTCAGGAGAAAACTGTCCCACCAAAACAGAAACACACAATCCATAAGATGTTGTAAATAAGAGACTTGCATTTCTACAACTTCTGGATTTTAAAATCAACGTGGAGAGTGCTGTCAGTGCTCACACCCTGAGTTACACAGAAATGTGATTCTGACCTTGTTTGCCATACAGCAGAAGGGCAGTAACTTCCTTAGAATTGTCAATAAAAACCTCACTGCAGTGGGCTTGTACGTCATCTATTTGATGGCTCATTTAAAATCAGTGGTACTCAAAAACTTCCTGAATGAGTTCCCAGGCTGCCACACCTCCATCTCTCCTCCATTTCCCAGGGAGGAAAAGGAGGAGGGGTGCAGGGAGCAGAGTGGATGATGTGTCATGCGTGAGGCAGCAAGAGTGAGTGGATTAAAGGCATCACCAAAAAGGGAATGTTAACACACTTCCTTCTGTTTCCTGTGGAGGCTCAGACCAAGGGGTAACTCTTTCCTTAACCAAAGCTATTTCTCCACGTTCAAAGAGTAATGTTTTTCATGGATAATGTCATCTTTAAGCAAAAACAGTGTGGACACAGCAGGTCCATGTCTTAGTCTAACCCCCACAGGTTCTGCTGGACTGTCCTCAGGCAAACAGAACTTCAGCAGTGACTTATTCCAAGTTCAGCCACCACTAGGCAGGGAAGCCAGAGCAGCACTTGCTCTAATCACTATAAAACATTGTCTGTAGTCCATAATTGAAAATGAAATATCCAACTATGAGGAATACCTGAAGAGCTCAACAGAGAGCCAAGCAGCTGGCTTAAAGGAAACAAGTATGGTACAGAGGGTTGTCTACAGTTGGTACAATTACTGGTCTTCTGGCAATGCTTTGTTAGAAAATTAATCACTCACACCAAAATTCTGTTTGAAGAGCCCTACCTCTGTTTTCATCATGGATGTTTCAACTGGCCTCTCAGACACGGTCACGGTGTCCAAAGTGGAAGACATCCTGTGGAACTGACGCTTGTTCTGAATGGCAAACCTCAGTTCCTCCTTCACCAGGGGCGTTAAATTTGTGAAATCATCAAACCCCAGTGACCCTGCAGGGGACAAAGTGGGAACAATTGCGGAGGCGCTGACTTCTAATGCAGATACCTGGCCTGAGTGTTGGACCATCATTTTGCTGAAAGATAAAAAGAGATAATAATTATAGTCTTTCAACAACTTTAGAAAGGCAAATAACATCTCTTAGGGTATATTTCATACTGTGAATAATACTGTGGTTCTTACACTGCTTCAGTCCCCATTCCTAGTCTACCCCAATCTCTCAACAGAAACAACCAGTTAAGAATTTGGACACTCAAAAACCCCTCGACTTTATGTTAATTCAAAGTTAGTATTTAAAAGTAAAAATAGTATCAGCACATGACAGGATTTCTAGGTCTTTCTGAAATTTAATATTAAAGAAATTGTGTGCAGCTATGCATATTGCTGAGTTTTAAACTGGTAACATGCGGCAAATGAGAATTGAGTGAATAGAAAGAGAAAGAAAATAAGAACAAAAATCAGAAAGCAAAAAAGTAGTATTATTATTTAAAACATAGCAGGAGAGTAAGAATATCTTCATCTTGAGAGCTATATCACCACAAATTCCAGCTTCAAATGGACAGAGCATACCTTGATCTCAGCTACACTTAGCTCAATGAGTTCTACTAGAAGCTGAAACTTGCTAACCACAACAGGATCTGTCACAAAATCATCACACTCAGTTTTACACATAGTTGTAGATTTGGCTATAAACTCCTGAAAAATAGTTAAGGATAAGAGCTGGCACAAAGGCAAAAGTCTCTACATGCTCTGGGGCTCCACAGCACAGGCTGAGTTGGAGGGATTGACTCATGAAAAATGTGAAGCCGTTTGTTTCATTCCTTTGCTCTTGTAAAATTCGAAACTGTCCTTATGTGCCCTCTAAGAGAGGCTTGAAATTCTTAAATATTTATGGCTGGATCTTCTGCTGACATAAAACAGTGTGATTGAAAAGACTTTAGGGGAATTATGCAAATGTAAACTCATGGAGAAACCTCATTTCTAGTAAATCTCTGAAGAAAGCAAACCTATCCAATAGTACTCTCTACTTTTCTCTTTTTAGTCATTCTTATTATTTTTTTAGCCAGTTTTGAAGGGAGAGAGCCCTATGTGCTTTGTGAAGACTGGGTGGCCCCACTGAGGGAGGAAGAGGCAAAACTCAGCAGTCAGTCATCCAAGCACGGTGGGCTAGCTGATGCACACACCCCTGCAAGTCACAGCCCATCTCACCCAGCAGAGGTGAGATAAGAGGGAAGAAAATGCTTTGGAAGAAAACTGAGCCCCTTTTGTGTGTGGTTCAAGGGACAAAAGGTGCAAATCCACAGGAAAACAGACTGTAATACTTCCCTTGTTGATAAAGTGACTTGTGTTAAATTGGATTTTACTGTGTTGGTTTTCTAGCTATCTTCGGTGTGGAGATTTTTGTTGTTGTCCTTTTGGTTTTTTTAAATGGCTGTGTGGATAATTACAGTATGTGTTTTCTACTGTGGATTAGAACCACAATAATTACGAAAAGTCAATTGTAATTAACTTAGTGCAGGTAAGCAAACAGTTGCCTTGGGGTAGCAGTGTGGATAAGCTAAATTCCCACATGGTAAACCCAGAACTGCACAGTTCCCTGTACGTTACTTCTGGAACCCAGCAAGAAATGTTTGGGGTCATGTGCCTTGACAAGAAGATAGAATTTGCTCAGAGATATCTAAAAATACACTGTAAATCCACACTGGTGCAAATGAGAATAGAACCTCGTTCATTGCTAAGAGAGGTAAACATAAAAATTAGAGAAGACAAATTGCCTGCTGCTGGAAAATATCATATCCAACTCCAGAGTCTTCCTCACTTCTTCCTCACACAGTCACCTTAGAAGAGCTCAACATTTCCCAGAGTCTCGGGGTGAAATCAAAAGGACCTTTTCTGTTGACCTCAATGGGGCCGAGGTTTCACCCATGGTTATTCAAGATGGGGAAATTATTTGGAACAAGTTGTTATTCAGAAAGACCTTGGGAAATTTATGTAATTCTCTTCAGAAAGCCCCTGCTCATGAGTCACATTTAAAGTACTGATACAGTTTAATCCTATAATCTCAGAAAGCTAGCAGTTACTCTTTTCCAGCAAGTCAGAAATGGCCCTATTAATTTCCAGTTGAAGTCCTCCTGGTATTATTTACCATTTACCAACATTCAGCCATTCAACTAATTTAAACAGGCTAATTCCAGATGACACTGAACCCCTCACTGCCAGCAGAAATTTCAGATATTTTCACTGACTCAGTCTCCTTGAATGCTGGTGATGGCTTCATTCAACAAAGTTAATTCTGTATAATTCAATCCAACCAGGAGTCTTAAAGTAAGAGTAAAACTGTTTTTCCAGCCTCCAAAATAATTAGTCGAGCTACTAATTTTCAAGCTTTCAAGCTCTGCTGGTTTACTCAATTATTTTTCAGTTTAGGTGAACTTTTAATTAAAGTCAGCAGCAACACCAGAGGAAACCAAGAACGTGCCTGAGAAACTGTGGATTTCTAGCAGTTAGTGCCAAGTGTACCCCAAGCACCACCAAACCCCTTCTGTAATGGCTTCAGGTCCTCTCTCCCACGTGTCACTGGTGTGAGACAGAGGAGTGGTCGGGTGCCCAGGGCAGGAGAAAGTGTCCTTGACCGTGGAAACGTGCTGCTCTCCTCCCCGGGCAGCTCACTGCCCTCCCAGCCATCCTGAAATGCACCTCCCACTGCTCACACGCTTTCGGGAGGGAAGGCCTGCCAGGGGGCTGAGGCTCCTGTGAGGATTTCTGCTCTGAGCTGGGCCCCGATCTGCAGAGCTGTTTGCCAGGGGTTTGCTGGGAGCTGCTCAGAAGCCCTGCCCCGGGATTGTTAGGAGCCACCACCAAAGAAATGACAGAAATAATCAGCCTTGTGTCACAGCTCCTCAGGAAGCTCAATATGCCAAAACGGCAAGGTAGATGCTTTGCAGTTTCTGAGGAACAAATCTGGGTTTAGAGATGTTTTACAAGCAGGAAAATTAGATTTTACTATTTAAAAAAAAATGCAACAAGTTGCCCTTCCTTGTCCCAGTTTTTGTACATTGTCCCTCTGTCTATAAGCCATCCAGAGCACTCTCTCATTCCCTCCGGGTTTGTGCAGGCTGGGGAAACAGTCGGAGCGAGGGCACCAAGCCTCAGAGCGTGGCTCCATCCTGGCCTTTCTGACCCAATCTCTGTTTACTCTGTCAGACCGCGCACGTGGACCTGCTCTGGAGTTTCTGCCGCTGGAGGTGCTGAACGCTCCCCAGCCCGGGGCACAGCTTGTGCCCGGAGTAACGCTTTGCTACTTTAACCTTACTTCAGGAATTCTCCAAAAAGAACAGTTTTACTATTCATGGTACCCTCCCAATTCAGGTAGGTTCAAGCAACTCTATTCATTCGTTCTCCCCTTGCTTTTTGTTTGTTCTTTTGCAGATGATTCTTTTCATCTACAGTGAACTTTTACATCTCATCTGTCAAGATTTTAAAATCTGAGCATGCTTCCTTGCTGTGCACTTCCATTATTTAAGGATATTCTAGTTTAATATCGAAAGTGACTACTTTCAGTTTTCTCTTGCTTAACAGCAGATGGCTGACTGTGCTTCTTGGTTTTATTTCTTCATACGAATTCCTTTTCCTCTGGTGCTGATGCAATAAACCCTGATAACCACTGAGGTTAATCTTAAACAGCATTAAGAGCAATTACAGTTCACAACCTCTGTGCACGCTAGTTGACCTTAAGCTTTCTGACATCCCACATCGCTCCCGAACCATTTTCTGCTGCCTTCCAGCTTCTCAAATGCTGTTAGTAGGAGGGAAATTGATTTCCAACAGGAAACTCGTTCTCTGAAAGAAGTTGGCCGTTGTACACGCCTGATTTGCTTAGGCAACAGTTTAGTAACTGTTCTACTTCACGTCAAGACAGCGAGACAGAAAGGAAAGTGAATATCCCTGGCTGTCACGAGAAGCTCTCCCTCGGTTTACGGGAATACCGGAGAGAACTCCACGCTCGGCAGCGCGGGTTTCTCACCGCCTGCGCTGTCCCGCCGCGGCTGCCCAGTCCCCGCGCCCGCGGGGCCGCCGCCGGCCGCTCCAGCG
>VZRX01001289.1:11852-27255 GCA_013398075.1 Notiomystis cincta
AAATAGAAGAGGCAACTGTGTGTTTTCGAAACGATTGAAAAGAGTGATCTTTCTCTAGAGGAAAAAAACGCTTAATGCCCCCTCTCCCCGTTCCTACCATCCTCCCCCTCCTCCCCCCGCTACTTCAGATGACAGCTAAAAGTTTATTTCACATGAAGAAGGCTTCGGTTTTTACTCTGAGGAGGGAAGACCCGTTTACTGAAAATATAGGAAGCTAAAAATAATACTGTTTGAGGTTTTTGTTTGTTTTGTTAGGGTATTTTTTTAAACTTTTCTTAAAACACAGCAGCACGCTATTTCCTTGTGATCTCATGAAAATACAGGGAGTTCCTACAGCAGAGAGGGAAATACGGTTGTGGCTGTGGTAAAGGGGTTTTTGTTTAGTTCTTTTTTTTTTTTTCCCCTCTGGTTTGTTAACAGACAGAAATTACCTTCTAACAGCCTTCAAAGTGCTAGAAAATAAGATGTTAAAAAAGAACAACCGAACAAAACACAAAAAAAAAAGTTTACCCGGAGGAGGCACAGAAAGCTTACAAAGACAGATGCACGGGATTATGCAGCACAATAATATTTCATGTATAATACATGCAAACTTGTTATTAAGCCAGTCTTCAAGTCTCTGTACTTGGCATGGAAAGACCAGGACATTTCACGCTTGAGGATATTGTAACTAAACCAACACAAAATGTATACATTCATACAAAAAATGTATACCTCAATTAAGTGCTCCAAATTGTCGATTAATTTTATAATATTTAATATGTCAGTTTTGATAATAGCTAATATGGATCAAGTGGTATATTCTGGGATATTTTAATTACTTGTCAAGGATATAGATTTCTAATAGTAGTTTGAAAGTCCCTCTGTATCTCCCTTCTGTGTGCATGTGGTTGCCTGGATGTATATATGTGTATATATATATATATGTATGTATGTATGTATATATGTATATGTACATATTGGCCACACAGAAAGGAGTAGTAAACTTAGCTTTTTAAACGCCCCAGTACCAGAAATTTTGCAAAATTAACACTCCTATTCTGCATTTAGTTGCCTGCTCTTGAAAGAAAAACACTGATCTGGTGGGGAAGGGAAGGAGCCTGGAGTGGTGACGTTGGCTTCCCTCCTGTGGAAGGTGCAGTCGCACCCTGTTCTCTGCAAACAATGAAGTGCACTTCGTGGGGGCAGGAGTGAACTCCTCTGACCTACCTGGCAGCTCTCCATTTACAGCTCCTATGAGCTGCAAGCTTTTCTTTTTCACTCACCTATACATAAATCATTCTTAGCTCTATCAAAATATATTTATTGCTAGTTTTTTTTTTTTTAATCTAGGTAAATCAGTTTCAAGTATAATGCCAGGCAAGAACCTTGCTCTTCAGAAGGGTCTAAAGCAAGCTTTTTATTTCACCTTGGTACAGCCTAAGAAGTTCCTTTTACTTCAGAGGCACAATTTTATAATTCATGCTGTGCTCAAGGACAGCTGGCATCATTTTTCTCAAGCCTAGAAGAAAAAAAAAAAAATTCCTCTCAAGCAGAAGCCAAATGTGGAAAATTTCTTCCCAAAAGATAGTTGGTTGGAAAATTTTAAGCACTAAGTTACTCTGGAAATGTGTTAGCAACATTGGTTTTAGTGGCCAAGAGCAGGTGTCTGCTGTAATTATGACAGAAATTTAGCAACTGTCTGTCCTTATTTCGGTAGCTGTATCAGAAGTGGGAATGTATTTAGAGTATTTTCAGCTAAGCAGAGCAGTGTTGGAGAATAATGGAAAAAAAAGCAGCTCCCTCCTTCTGTGTGGGTAGAAGGACCTTGGAAATGCAAGCGTTGTTATCCAGTTGTGGATGGCCACTGACATCCACTTGTTTGCCACTCAGTGCTGGTACCATTCTTGCCCACGAGCTGCAGCCAGCCCTAAAATCTGACAGCAAACCAGTTGTGTTCATTCTTGAAGTTCTCCTGAAGTGAGCCAGCTCCTCCCTGCAAAGAAAACAGAGAAACTGTTCCTGTGCGTGTTTGAGATTAGGCCACTGAAACATGTCCTGGCTTGAAGTTCTTCAGTGAAAAAAGAAAATGAAACCACAATGGAAAATTAACCCAGCTCCACTGTGTCATGTAGGTGTTATCCTGATCCCTTTTGAAACCAAAGCTCAGTAAAGACATAGGATCACACCCCAGTTAAAACAAAAAAATAATTATTAAGAGTAGCAGGAAGTTAAAGTAACACCCAGTACAGCCACCAGATGCTCTGATGTTCTTGCCAGTTTAATTTTCCATCTCATAAAATATCTTTCATTTGCCTCCCCCTGAATATTTACTGGTCCTTTTCCAATCCATTTCTCTCTTTCCTCACAAACTGCAGGGGTCAGTTCCCCTGAAACAGCATTTTTTTGACAGAGGAAACATCTATGTCCTTAATTTCTGTTTTCCCTTAAGCCAGGTACAGCAGCTCATCACCCAGACTGATGTGTACTGGGATCTTTTCCATCTGCAGAGAAATCAGGCAGGATAGCCTCTTGGTGTGGTCCTTGCAACCCTCCAGGAATCTCCAGTGTGGAGAAAAGAATTTTTTCCTTCACCTCTTTTCTGACCAAGTCCTGCCTCCACATCCCTTGACACTACTTCACATACTGTGGGTATTTGATTAAAACTAAAATATGGCTGTCTCATTATCAAAAAGAGCTACAGACACCATCATACAGAGGAACAGACTCCCAGTCTCACAGCAGAAGTTTTCTCCTGTCCTAACATTTATGCCACTGCAGGACGTCAGTCAGAGCAACACAATTAAAACCTCCACGTTCCATCCAGATCCTGCATTGGTTTCTGGTCACACAGTTCCATTAAACCTGTTCAGTCTGATGAAAGTACAATGAGATGTAAATAAATGTGTAGTGATAACAAGAGTAAAACCTGCCTCTCTGTGTGTTTTGTGGTTCAAATTGTTTTAAGTTTTGAAATTACTGTAACCCTGAGACAAATTTTTCCCTGCACAGCACATATCAGAGAAACAGGTTTCCATAATTCAGAGTTATCATCTGGTAAAATCAGCACAGAATCAGGTCTTTTAACTCTGCCTGAAATATTATTCTCTACTTTTGTGGTTGGAATTAACCTTCATCATAATTTTTGCCATGTGGTACATTCAGGTCTGAATCTATGTGGTAAAACTCCCCTGTTCACCAAAACAGGCACTAATTTTGAGATAATTTTCCCATCAGACTGGGCTAACACCAGGGTTGAAAGTTGGGACTAGTTTTTCCTGCAGGTAGCTTGCTACTGCTTGAACTATGGGAGCAATCAGCAGCAGAAGTAGCATCAGCCATCTCCACCCAGCCCAGAGTTTTTCAGCAGCTGTCTGGAGGCTCTTTGGGCATCTGTGGGCGACTCTCAAGGGTTTCTCCAAGCAGTGAACAAAAAAACTCCAAACCTACAGTGGCAAGGATAAAATTCACTCTGGAAGGGTTGGATCTCTATGGACCTAAAAGGTCCAAAAATGGGAGGGAGTTAAAAACCACAGGGTTAGAGGACTGACTCTCACAGAGGCTGTATGGCAAACCCTGCTACTCTCTTACATTTAATACCACCCAAGCAGATGAGTATATGTTTTGTGGAGGGAAATAAGTGCTCTGTTTTAACTGATTTTATTCTTTAACACTGAAGATAAAATTAATTTGCTCCTTGTTTTTCTCTCCTCAGCTTACCTTTCTTCCCTCACCGCTGTTTCCCATCACAATCTCTCTAAATCCATTTATTCTTCATTTATTATCTCCTTTTAAAATCCCATTCCCTACTCTCTTTTGCTTTGTTTCCATAAGTCACCTTTCCCATTTATTTAAAACAGCAGTTTCTCCTTTTCTTTTGCCACTTCCCTATTTCTACTCTTCTCACTTCTCTCTTTTCCCTCCTTGTATCCCTGGATTTCATCATCCCCCTTTTTTCTGTTCCTTTTTTCCCAGCATTTTTTTCCCGTTGGTCCTTCTGGTTCTGCCTGGAATCTTCCTAAATTTAAATGAGTAATTTTCAATTCATCTTTTGCTTTCTGTCATTTTCCTTTTTGTTTGTCCCTTAATGAGATGGAGGCACTGATAACAAAATTACCACTGGATGCAACACATACATTTCAGAACCAGATTCTAGTGCACAACATTACCACAAATTTTAGAGCAACTTTACTGAATTAAAGTTCCAGAAGGTTGTCAGTCATTGTTATAGAGTGTTTCAGAGGTGTGGAGTGGAGGGGCAAATTATACAAACATCCCTTCTCTCTAGCTGAGAGACAGCCCTGACACTGACCCAGTCAAGTATATCTTTAGTTCCCTTTTACTGAAGATTTTCAAGGCATTTTTTTATCAGATGGACTTTGTGCACCAGCCTAAAAGCAGGCCAAGCCCAATAGCCTGCAATCAAAATTTCTTAGCTCTTTGCATACATCCAGGTAATAAACAACAAGAAAAATAGATCCCAAGTATGGAAGAATCACATCTTAAATCAGACTGAATAAAGCAAACTCACTGGTTTCACTGAACAAGCAGAATGATAACTCAGGTTTATTAACTGCCCTCAGGCAAGTGTAAATTACATCTCCTTAAGGTGCCTTCATAGCCCCATCCACTTAATGGAAAGAAAACTTCCTGTTCACAGATCCTGCCCTTCATCTCCCTCTCTCCCTCCTTTCCACCTTGTAAAAGCATCCCAGATTCTGCTCGAGGTCAGTGACAGGCTCATTCCGAACTTCACCGGTGTCTCTACACGCAAAAAAATGATCACTAATGAAAGGACTAAGACCTGATCCAACTGTTATTTACGTCAGTGGAAAGATTCCCATTGGCTTCAGTGAGAGATAAATTTAGCCCCCAGGGACTATGAAAAATCAGCTTTTAGTCACACTGGCTCTCAGCATACAAAACTCTCCTCTTGAAACAACTTGGAAGAAAGGCTAGGAATTACTTGCTGAAGGTGTATGCTTCCCTTGGGGGGACTAAGGTAATTATGGTTTGTGTCCTTGTTGTCTTCCAGGTGAACACCAAGGAGGAGAGGAAGCAAGAGACAGAATATATCTATTTTTACTGTGCCAAATTACAAATATTTTGGACACATTCTGGAATTAATCATGCTGCTACACATGAGTACAAACACACACACACACACACCCCATAAAAACCAGTTGTTCCTATGGATTGCCTTTGGAACTGTGCATACATAGAAAGAATATTCTGGAATTTAATATAATTTATAACGCTTTAAACAGCTCTTGTCATCTGCCTGGTAAATATGCAAATCACTATTGGTCATAATAATTACAAATGTACCTCTCTAATTATTAAGCATTGATTCCTACACAAATACCATTTCAGATAAAAACACTGTATGGCACAGATTGCAACCTACAGAAGATTAAAACAAAGCTGCCACTGCAGCTTTCACTGTGCTTATCATTTGTCCTCTCACCTACTTCACATGTGCCTTGCCATGAAAGGAGCACATGAATGATCATAATGTCCATTCAGCCTCTTATCTTCCCTGGCTTATTTTTTTGGCTTTGACTGTACAGTAACTTGCCCAGATAACGAGAACAAAGTGTAAATAAAATGAAACCGACAGAGCTGCAAGCAGATTTAAAATGAGACTGCCTTGACTGCCATCACAAAAGCACTGAGCCCAAATCCTGATTGCTCTGTGGGCACATAAGCAACGGGGGAAGATGCAGGGTGTCACTACACCCACCTGGGCTTCCCAAGTGACATCAGTCTGGTGGGGAATGCTATCCATGGTGGGGTAGGGACATCTTCTCTGCAGTGATTCTGAGAAGCAGAATGGCTACAAGAGAGAAAAGCAGACTGCAGGGTGCCCCTTGTCCAGGGCATGTCCTCACCACAGGGCTGAAAATCAGGCACCATCTGGTTCACTGTCTAATGGGCTCGAAACTTCAGGTCAGGACAGCTTGAGTGAGACACATCGAGAGTGACACTCCCCAGACAGCACAGTGATCAGTGGGTGGTTAGATCACTTCTCCTCAGGAAGAGGAGAAAGTTTCACCCCACTGAGCCACATGAGAGAACCTCACTCAGGTCTTTCTTTCCAGACCAAGTGTTCTCACTGATGGGGTTTTATTGAAAGACCAGCTCAAGCCCAAGCCCAAGTTTAGAAGGGAAGTTTGGGGCCATGAATGTCCTGATCACAGCAATGCTCAACTCCACCTTGCAGGTTAGATGGTGAAGTGGAAGAGATGGGAATCTATTTTCACCATGCACAGCCTCCTTCTGTGGAGCTGGGCTTTAGTCCTACACTGGAGATACTATCTGGATGAGGATGGGGAATGAGAGGGCTCTTTATTCACCATCTTTGTGAGTTCTGATAACCTGATGATCTTCTTTTGTTCTTCTTCCCAGCCTGCTGAAATGGATAATATTTTATGGTTTAGGGTAAAGTAGCTGAGATTCCCAAATGGAAATAATGGATAAGGTTGCTATATTTTACTTTCATGTCTAATTTTAATTAGCACTCCAATGGGCCTTTTTTTGCTGGATGCTTTCTTGATGCATTATTATCTATTCTTACTATTTAATGTGTGTGTGGCAGTAGTATTTAGCAGCCTCAGTAAAGATTCTGGGTGTGTTTTTATTATACATACAAGAGTTTTGTACTGAGCTCTAAAAATGATAACAATATTTCAACTGCCAAATAGTAGCCCAGATTCAGCACAGCAATTAAATACAGGGCTAAATATTCTCTGCTCAAAAGCCTTGCCTAACTTAAGACTTGCTATTAACAAAGATCTATAAATATTATTTCTTGTTTCTGTGGAATTGTATTTCTTCTAACACATTTTGGATGAGAGCACCTGGCAAGGTATAATACCATGGTCTCTTGTCAGAGAGACAAGATATTTTCTTAAATGTATGGGCTGAACAATTAATTAATTGTAGATCTTAGAAGAAGAAGAATTACTGTTATTTTTCTAAAACCCCCAAATTTTAGAATTTTGGTAGATCCTGAATTATTTCCCACAAAGAGAAAGTGTAGTTCAATACTATTTAAATTTATTGTTTGTTTTTTTTTCCTTATAAATCAAAGCTGATAAAAGGAAAACATGCTCTACCATCCCATTTTGAAGAGATGTTCTGGAGGAGAAAGTACTTTCCTTGTTAGTGAAAAACTATTTCTTGCCCTTGCATAAGCCAAGATGTTCTACATTGTATCAGAAAAAATGTCAGATAAATCATCAGCTTCGTGGCTGGAGCAGAAAGTACAGTTATTATAGAATACCCAAAACAAGCCATGAATTCCCCACAGATATAAATTGCCATAACTCATTTAATTTCATCACCCAAAGATTTGACTTGGAGTGGTCTAGCTTGATATTTTTTGTTGATCATTTGTTTTGTGATTAAAGTGTCTGTATGAAGTGGAGAAAACACATGACCTAGCAGGCAACACTTAAATACACCAGGTCTTTTTTTACAGCTGATTTGTGCTTTGTGCAAAAGTGGATGTTTAGGCTCCCAAATCTTCTCCAAAATTCCCTTAGTAGTCTGTGCAATCTCTTGAACTCAGGCTGTAAATCAGCCACGTGTTCTTGCAGGGAAAAAAGGCTCTCACTGCACACTTTTCTTTGCAGAGTGGGGGCACTAAACTTGGACTCAAGATTACAATTAGAAAATGCCACCGTAATTATAATATAAGTTATGTTATCAATAAATAATGTAAAATAGAAATTAATTTTTCCATAAATGTTCTGTATACTTAAAATATTCACACAGATGTCTAAGTGTCTGTAGGTTTCATCACCAAATTTAATATATGTTCAAACAGTTGCCCTTCTCCTATTTTAAAATGCCTGTTGTACATATTTTTACAAATAAATAAATGTAAATAAAGTAAAAGCAGCATTCCTGGCCACAGTCCTGCTCCTCAGGATGTCCCAGAACACTGATGCAGCTTCTCCCCCATCATGGGTGCTCCTACCAGAGGAGCACAGAGTAGGACAGATCTCTAAAGGACCTTGTCTCTAAACTCCTTCCTGTGTAACAGAGGGGCCTCAGCATCCTTTGGTTTCCTGGCAAAACCTATTCATTGAGTCTTACTTATTTGTGAATGTGTCTGCCCCACAGGGACTCTTACAAAACCCAGGGGGTTGTGATCACCTTTTTTTGTGACCACCCAAGCCAAGACCCCTCCTGTCCCTCCCAGCACCTGCTGCATGTCTCCCAGAGCTCACAGGAGGCTTGCTGGGTGAAATCCAGCAGACACAGGAGAGATGAGACAAAATGAGCTGACAGCCACCAGCTTTTATCATCATGGTGACTGTTAGCACCATGACTGCCTACCTACCACCTCTTTTCCAAATCCCCTCTGTTGGTGAATACTAGAGTGCTTGCCCTCAACTCCCACTTTCAATTCATTTTGTCCCCAATTCCCTTTTCACTTCCTTATTTGAATTCTCGGACTCCAGTTCAGCTGCAGTTCACCTGCACTAATGAAAAGGGTTGAGCCTTGAGTCCAAGTTCTCAAAGACCTTTGGCCTAACATCCATATGCATTTAAATGATAAGATATCTAAATATCCTGCAAGGCAGGAGAGATAGGTATTTTCTCTTGGCTACCCTTCCTTCTGCTATGGATTATTTTAGACTTCACATGTATACCTTTTTCTCACTGTGATCTCTGAGGCCACATTTCCATCCATGTAAGCATGAAATCAGTGGCAGGGTTAGAGCAAGCCCTAATTATATTACAGTTTAATAGGGAAACAGATCATGTCAAGTGGGAGGTCAGCAGCATATTTTTGGAGCACGTCTCAAAGTTCACCCAGTACACATCCTTTCCTTATACTGGAATATTTTTAGTTTGTTTGTTTTACACTGGAAATTTGCCTCCTGTAAGCTCCTCCTGAGAGACTCCTCCTCCTCCTTTTCAGACTCTCCTGTGATGGATTAGAATGGAAGCTTTAGAATGGACAAGCTGTAGTAACCCAAGGCAAGCAAATCCCAAGCTCTTTCATACAAACCCCTTTCCCAGAGCTATCCAACACCCTGGCACTCAGATCCCATTTGTGCTGCAGTGAGCAACCTTCATGTTCCTATGCACTCAAGCTTCATTTCTGCACATGGGTGCTCAAATACATCTGCTACCCAGTTAGGAGCCTTCCTCAGGACAATGTCCAGCGTGTTCTTGATATTAAATCTTGCCCTAGGTCCTCCAAAGTGTGTGTTTTCTGATGGTGCCAATCCTATCCAGTGGGAGTGAGCAGCTGTAGTCATGCCTGTCTTTCAAAGACCAGGTGCCTTTTCAGGCACTTGCTTTAAAGGGTTGAGAACAGGGCTATGTTTCTGCTCCTAAAAAATGCTTGTGTAAAATCTTGGAGCAGCCCTGGGAGCAAGAGCCAGAAGGAAGAGTCTCTTCCTCCTCCTGAACCAACTGCCCTCTCTATTTTCCGCATGGCCTCAGCAAGGAGCACCTTGGGTGCTCCTTAGAGCTCCTTATCAGTTAGAGCCTGATAGCTCAGGTAACCTCCCAGATCAATGGAAGTAAGAGATTAAACCTGGTCAGGCAGCCACTGGAATTGTTCCTGGCTTTTACATTTCCCCACTGGATGCTTAAAGGAAGCAGCACCACCTCATCCTTCCATTTGCAAGAGAGGAGTGATGCCTTGCTAAACTAAAAAGAAGAGGCCAGGGCACAGTCGGGGATCTCAGGTTTGTGTCTCTCAAGAGACAGAGATGCCTCCCCACAACATGTGGTCCCCCATCTCCTGCTGGGGAGGCTGAGCTGCTCCCTGCACACCTTGGTGGCTGATTTGGGAGCCACTTCAAGGGGCTGAAGCCTTCCAGCTGAGGATCAAACCATGTAAGACAGGTGATGTAGAGTCAGGTATTGCTGTAACTGGATTTTGGGTGGCTGAGGTTTTATGGGAACTCTGTTGGCTCCTGAGCCTCTTCAGTGAGTTTACATTACACACTTAAGAACTGCAGTTATTAACAAGGTGTGAGAAACCAATTTGTTTTCTACTGTGATGATCCAAAAATGCACCATGACCAGGGGCAACTCTCTTTTACAAAGAGGTGGGGAAATGTTCAGACAGCAGAAAGTCTCAATACTTTCATAACCATCTATTTTGAACTTATAATGTGACAGACATATCATGTGAACATTTTAATGAGTGATTTAGCAACCTCAGTACCACTTGTAAACAAAATGCATATTGCCATACCAAAGTAAAATCCTGTTCAGACTTTTTCTGAAAACATTAAACCCGTGTTGACAGAAGAATGAACACATTAAATAAAAAGTTCATCTCTCCTTAGAAACATGCCACCTTATTCTAAAATAACCATGTTCATCCCAGCTGATACTCAAAGTGTTAAAGAATCAAATTATTTTCCCTGCTGGAAAAGACAGCCACTCAGGCAGGTAATCACAGTGTTGGAGGGTTTAATTTTGTTGAGCATAAATTTGTTTTATAAGCTACTTTGCCTATCAAATGACAGTAAGTCCTTTAACATTAATACCAGTACAATTTTGTTATGTGAATGAGTAGTTACTAGTTTGGGTTTTTTCTTTACTCTAAACAAGTGAAATTTTTTGGAAATCCAGACCTAAAAGTGTTTCACAAATGCTTAATTTTAATTGTGCACATAAACCCAGTGAGGCCAGTACTACTCAAATGCTTAAATTTAAGCACATGCATAAGTGTCTGCAGGACTGGGCTTTAATATAGCACAAAATCTAATGTCTAGGTTTTCAGTGTTAAAATCTATGCCTCAATAAATTCATTTATCTAAGAGAAGTCATTCTATGAAACAAATTATAAAAGTTAATCTGTATCAACATATATTTAAACTGATACATATATTAATTTTTAAAATATTTCTAAGTATAACTATTACAATATATAATATTTCTGAAAAGTACTGAGTCATATGAGGGACCTGATCTGTGACATCATAGAAGAAACCCTTGGGGAGAGGGTTACTGAGAGCCAGGTACGAATGGGATAAAATTATTTTCATTGCTGTTGGGATGGGTATGTACTTCCAACTGTTTTAGCCTGCTGCTTCAGAGTAACATATTATCAGTTATCACCAAAATAGCTATTTTCATTACAAGAACATTGGGCTTTGTTACAACATACATCTGAAAAGTCATTAAAAAATGTCCATCAGGTAATTTCCCTGCATTTTAGAAAATAAACCAAGTCCTGATAGACCTGTTTACTTTTATATGCTTTCTACAACCATAACAACTTTCAGTACTGAATAATTGTCTGTGAAAGTTTTGTTTTGGGAGCTCAGCTTGAACAAGCTGACAACAACAAAACCCAACCAACCAGTAAGGGCAAGCAGTACTTGCAAGATGTTATCAGATACTTCCAGAAAAATGCCCCTTGGTGCCTATTTCACTCTGCTATTTTAAGTTAATTTGCAAAGCTTTCACAAGGAACAAAGGTTAAATACTTGGAATTTGCACAGGTTGTATGTTCACCGCAGAATGCGAAATAAATGTTACAAATAAATGGTAGCTCCCCCAACAAGAAAAAAGGTGAGGCATGTCCTGAACATCATTAAAAGAAGACAATTTTTCTAGAGCCAAGTGGGAAAGGCAGAGGTAGAAATGCAGAGTATTGCAGAGGTGTTGCTTTCAAGGCTGCTTTATCTGGGTACTCCAGGTAGGCACGAAGCGGAGCAGAACTGCATTACAAACACCTCCTGCTGTGTGTTACTCTAAGGTGTAACACCTGAAGTACAGGAACCTGCTCTGGTAACACTGGAATGCCTTTTAGCAACCTGAGCTGAGGGCTGAGCTTTGGTAGTTAGGGATATTGGCAATTAAAAGCGGTGCAAACAGGTGTAAATCCAGTGGCACCGCATGCTACGGAGGTGGGTGTTTGTATTTATAAAACTGCAGTCCTGGATGAGCTTATGGCAAATCAGATTAAATTTAAGACTGCTAAATTTTGCTGTGGGAATTTATTTCTGTTGATAGGGCTTGGATTGTTCTGGTTACGTTTTGTTTGGGTTCTGCTGGCTGATTTTATCAATATGTGTTAAATACATTCATGCAGCTCATTGTAGTAGCAGCTGGAATGCAAAACCATCTCCACCAAGCCATCCCTTACTAAGTAAGGGGTGGCCAAACAGAAGGAAACCGATTTAGAGTTTGCCCATTGTCATGCAGCATGAAAACCATAGCAGAGAAAAGAGAAAACCTCCAAGTCCTGGCTCTCCTGGCAAATGGGGAATGTTCTAAGCACAAGGCGCTGTGGCAAACCTTTCCTCCTCCAGCCTTCCTCAGCCACAAAACCCTTTTTTTTCCCCATTTCTGGTCCTCACCCAGCTCTGAGAGTCAGTGACGATAATCAGAGCATGCCAAGCATCTGAGCTCAGCAGATTTTCTTGTGAAATAAAGAACTCAGTGTGACGTGCAATTTTCTTCTGGATTCTTCAAATCCATCTCCTGGAATACATTCTTTCTGCTAACAGTTCTGCTATCAGCACTGCTTCCTGCATTTGACCCTCCTCCCTACTTGTATTACTGTGGTATTTTAGAAGGAAGTTGTCAACAGGTTATTTTCCACTCTAGTACCCTAGCAAATTGTAGCAGGTTTGAGTTGGTATTTCAAAATTAGCTTTCTACCTTCACAGCTAATCCAGTGATGTTCTGCGTGCTCGGCACGTTACTGAATTAGGCCTCATTGGAAGCATATCCAGCCAAAATTGACAAACTTATAAATACAAAGACATCCAGTTTCAATCAAGAATCTACTTGTACACAAACAAACCGACCAAGTCCCAAAAATAACCTATTTCTCAAATTACTTTTAAAAATCCTGAGAAGTCAGTAATTTAAAAAAATTTCAGGAAACACTTGAAACAAGTCTTGACCTCCAAGATTTTTTTTAATATAGCTAATACATTCTGTAGTTATTGTTTCTGCTATTTATCCAGAACATCTTCATAATAATTATTTTCTGTACTTTTTATCACTAGCCTGCACAGATACTTTAATTACAGAGAAAAGATATCTCATTGTGGTAACAGAGCTCAATTTTCTAACAGCCTTATCCTTATTGGTTTTCTTCTTTTGTGCTATTCCCATACACATGGTTCAAAGCACTTGTGAGATGATCTCATTTTTTTGTTGTTGTTGTTTCATTTTGATCTTGTTTTCCTGGCTGAGAGGATGTGTGTCACTTGTGTTTTGAAATGAGCTCTGGTAAATACAGCCGCTTCTTGAAAAGATCACTGCTCCCCTTCGAGCACGACTCTGCCAGAAATATGCAAGTGGGAAGAAAACTATGAAGAGCTTGTTGTGTGAACTACCCACGGCTCGGTGTTCCCCTCTGCTCCTTACAGCCCCGCTTCTGGAGCCTTCCCCGCAGGGCACAAGACACCTCCCAGCCGCGCGGGTGACACCGAGCGCCAAAGAAGGGGAATTGTGCCACAAGACTTTTTAATTCCCCAACTTGCTTCAGCTGTTATCAGCAGCTGGTTACTTCAGCTGGCTGATATGCCTCGGTGTCCTGTAAACATTCGGCTGGTGCTGTGCATTACTCATAGTTGGAAAATCACTTTGACTCCTGTAGCATAATTATGTTAATGTCAAATGAGTCACAGGGAAACAGAAAACTTTTATCAGAGCTGCACCTCAGTGCCAGTTTCTGAATGCTCCTGTTGGCATGGCAGAAGTAGGCTAGGGGATTTAGGGGAAAAAACAACTTTCATTTGACGAGTGAGATGAAATTATGATAATAATTACTCACAAGGAAGCTTACGTGACAATCAAGTTTAGATTCACTGAAACATAACATTGGTAAGAGAATAGCCTGCCCGATTATTTGTAAGAGCAAGAATGAAAAATACTGAATTTTTAAACAACTATTTTTCCAAGAAAACTTCATATATCTTTCCCACATAAACAGCTTTTCACATTCATAATTTAGTTTCAACGGCACTAAGTGATTTATTTAAATTGACACCTTAATTAGATTGCATTTCAGAGCCATCCTCCTCCGATATTTTATTAATTTTCACTTCCTTCTTGGTTTAGTTAAAGCTAGTGATCAGCTAGGAAAAAAACCCAAAACAAAACCCTTTCAGCTCATGTTTGGATCATAATGCAAAAAGCCAAAAGACCTTCAACAAGCGACAAGTTCTTTTAACATGTCTTGTCCCAGCTTAAAGCAGACAAACAGCCAGTGAGAGCAGAATTTGCTCCAGAGTTTAAAGACAAGGGCACAAGCATCTGTGACACACTGGCTGGCTCAGGGCTAAGCTGCAGCACTTCATGTTTTCTGGAACATACAGAGGCAAGTTCCTCTGGTATTTGCCTATCAGGATTTCACATCCTCAATCATATATCAGTATATGGCCCACATGCCATCCTGATTAATAGGATACACCATCTCAATGTAAAGGGAGGCTTTTTTTTTTCCCCAGATGGCTGAAACATCATTCTCAGAACACAAGAGTTTAGTTTTCTGAGAGATTCCACTGTGCTACTCAATAAAAAGGCTCAAAAGGAAGCATAAGGCAAAAGCTGAATTGAAAATCATAACCATGTAACTTAGTCAGGAAACACAAACACCTAGGGCAATGTAATAAAAAAATCTCTTATTGATAAATAACTGCATTTACATTAATGTTCTATTGGAGAGGGAGACAAGACTTACATTTCTCTGGGAGCTCCATCCCTCTGAGCATTTCCCTTTCATCTGCTCACTTCTCATCTCATGCCTTTTCTGACTTCCCTCCACTTATCCTAGAAACTGTTAATAAATTAAATCTCACATGTCCTATAAGAAACCAACTGTTGTTACTAAATTGAGTGGGAATATAAGGTCATGCCATAGGTGACTAAGTGCCCCCCAGATTTCTCTACGAGCCATGATCTAAATATGATGGTACAGCATCATCTCGACCTTATAATGAGTGAGGGGCTTTATTTCAGAGCACATCCCTGACCCAGTGATAACCTACTATGGACAACACCTGTAGTTTGAAGCCCTCACCTCCTGGCTGAGTTAAAATTGTGTTTTATTATGCAAAACAGTTCACGCCTAACACACCAGCAGAGAGCCTTTACTTGCACTATTTGGTTCTCCTGTGTTTCGCGTGGGAATACACAGGACATACACGGAGGCGTTCTTTCTTGGTAAATTAGCATCGTTTAATAGCGATGTGCGCTTGCGGTTTGCCCCACGGAGGCGGCCAAACGCTGCCCGTGCGCAGCTGCTGCCCCGGGGCACGACCCGGCGTTGCCCTTCTCCTTCTCCCGGGCCCGGGGAAGCGCTCGGGGGAAGCGCTCGGGGGAAGCGCAGCGACAGAGGCGGGAGCGGTGATGGAGAGACCGCTCGGGGCCACACGCGCCGCGCATCACCCGCGCCTGAAGCGCCCACGGCAGCCGGGGC
>VZRX01001289.1:27437-85825 GCA_013398075.1 Notiomystis cincta
GACGCGGCCAGAGTTCTTTGTGCCGTGCCGTGCGTTCGCCTTCAGCCAGGGCTGAGCGTGCCCTCCGCGGGCGCCGAGCGAAGCGGTGACGCGGTGTGGCCCTGCAAAGAGCAGAGCGAGCTGCGCTCGCTCCGTGCCGTGCTCTCCCAGCAGGGAAAAGCAAGGCATTGCCCCGGGGCATGGTTTCTACGCCCACTGGAACGTGACATTGCCCACAATTAATTATTACATAAGTACCGTGTCAGGGATGCCATTGATATTACGGTCGTTCTCTCAACTGCAGCAGTGACAGCAGTGGCGCAGATCTGGAATCTCAGAGGGATGCTGGCTCACTTGTGTTCCCGCTGCCAAGTCCGTCTCTCAAGCGCAGCCTGAGGCTGTCCTGTGGCCTTTGTGGCCGTGGATTCTCTGCGGGAGACTGAAGCCTGGGATTGTTTGCAGTCTCCTGCTGGAGCTGGCCCTGTCTTTTTTCTAAGAATCAGATAATATAAAAGGATATTGGGCCGCATGTGTAAGCTTTTAATAGTAGTATTTGGTAGGCGAGGCTTACACACGCTTCACTGTAACTCTTTGTATTTCAGTACTGGGTATTAAAAAGCTGCTGGGTCCTCTTTGATCCCTTCTGAATGGGAGGTGGGGGCTTTGTGGTTTGTGGTTGGTTGGTTTGGTTGGGGTTCTTTTGTGAAATGGTTCATAAAAGTCAGTGACTCTATGTCTGTCTCCCAAAGCTGTTGCTTGCTCTAGACAGACCAGACAGCAAATAGGTCTCCAGTGTGAGATGGCATCTTCCCAGACTGTTCATGTTCAAGGAAAGCCTGGTGGACCATGTGAAACAAGGAACTGTATCATCAACAAGTGACTTCTGGTACACTAGTCACTGTGAGCAGACAAAAGACACAGAAAAATTCACTAAGAGTTAGACAATAAACACCAAATAAAGCTGTAAAGTAGGTTGAAATTTCCAGAAGGCAAAACAGTGTGCCAAGTTCTGTCCCCATAGGGCTGATGTGTCAGCATCAGTGTGCTCTCACCCTTAAGTTTGGGGCTTTTTTTGTTTTAAAGATAAAATTGTTGAACTAATTATAGACTAAACTAATCTGAACTAGTTCTGAACCAGGAATATTTTCATTCCACAGTTTAACCAAGTAGTTAATTTGGGATTATTCCCAAGTGGTTTTGAGTAGGTTTAGCCAAAGTACCAGCTGGAAAACTGAAGGAAGTGTAAGTTCAGCCCTTTGTGTGTGCCAGTGCACTCGAAAAGGCAGTTCAGTGTTAGCAGTCCTCCTTTTTCAGCTTTTCTTTGTGATGCAGTGGCGTCTGTGAAGGTTGTGTGTGCCATTTGAAGGGCTTTGTTGTGCAGTGTAGTGATTTCATGGTGCAGTGCAAACCTGAGCTCAATTGTGCTGTCCCAGAGCATTCCAAGGGAGGATGGTGTGGTTATTAGAGAGTGGCTGTGTCTTTTTATTAGAGTGAGTCATACAGAGGAAGAGAGAAGAGAAGTGGGCAAGCTTTCAGGAAGACAAGCCTTTCTCCTTCAGCTGCTTTAAAGAAGGAATTCTGGAAAACTGTATCAGTAAATTTGTGCTGTTCCTAAAATTGTGTTCTCCATCCAAAGCCTGGATTACTTCATTAGCTTCTACAAATGTCATAGCTGCTGGTTTCCCACTCAGGTGTTCCTGGTTACCTGCTGCTGGGGACACACCTGTCAAACAGAGCAGTTTGGAGCCCTGAACATGTACTTGCACAGAGAGCTGCTCCAAGTGCAGCGAAGCAGCCCTGGGATGTACTCTCTGGAGATTACACTGCATCCCCTGCAAAGGGGGAATTTGCAATGCTTACCTCACCATTTAGTCACCTGGATGTCTGTATGCTGACAAGAAACAAGCTTCTGAATGAGCCACCAGAATATCAGTGCAAAGCTTACTGTAAGCTGAAGAGAGAATCTGTACTGATTGTACATCTCTGCAGTGATGTACTACCCTATGTGAGAGCCTCCCTGCAAAACAGTTAAATAATCTTCTTAACCTAGGAAAAAAGGGTCCTGTGATTTGAAGTGAAGCTTTCCTGGAATTTTCCATGTGTCCTTTATGGCTTTGAGGTGGTGCCCCCTATCAGAAACAACCTTCCAGGAAGTCTGTGAGCACTGAGCAGTATCAGTCTGTCTGTGAGTCTTGCATAATAAATGCCCTTGACTGCAGAGCTGTGGATTTGACTCATTCCCATCTCAGAATGTGAGGTATTTGCCCAATGTACCGAGTGTCCTCATGGAAGTTATTGGGATGAACCCAAACAGCTGCCAGGCATGGAATGGCTCCCACAAGCTGAAGGACAGAAATGGCCTCTCAGCAGCTGGAGAATATTTTCAAAGAGTAATCCAAGTGGACTAATAGAGTTCCTCCAAAACATAAGATCAGAGCTTAATTTTTTTAACTCAGGAGGGCACTTAAAAACTGTGGTTTCAGCAGAAACATAAATTTGGCACCTAATTTGGCACTCCTGTCAGCCTCTGCTTTCACACAGGTAGTAATTAACAGCTGTTCTTCAAGTTCCATGATGGCCCCTCTTGACTTCTAAGTGTCAGTTACCCTTTTATCTGAAGGCATCTGGCTTTTTAGCATAATCAAGGCTTTCTAATTCTTATGAGACTTACGAAGGTCCACATACATTTAACAGATCTATTGATTTTATTATGAAAAGGCACCATGTACTTTCTGTTGCCTTCTATGTCTGGAAACCACTTTTCAGGGCAGACTAGAAGGAAGCTTCTGGTGGAAGCTGGATTCCCTGACTCAACAGGGCTCTTTGTTTTCAAGGAATGGAAATAAAGAGGATCTCTTTTGAGTTTCCTTTAATTATAAGCCTGAGGGCGCAGTGGAAGGAGGAGCGATTTCTGTTTCTCAGTATGATGTTTGTGATTTAGTTCTGCCTGGAGGAGTTGCTGTTTTGTTGCTAAATGATAATTGCACCTTTCCTGTGGCTGTAGAGGAGATTTGGCAGTGTTGTGCTTGTGATTTGTGGGAGCTTTCCAGAAAGTTAATTGGGAGTTTCTTCTGTGACTTGAACACGCTGCTCTCCTCCACAATCCTAAGGATTTCCTTGTGGTATGAACCAGGACTGAATGTCAAGTCAGTTCTTGCAGTCTGGCTGTTTCAGTCTGGAGAAAACATGATGCATTTGAAATGTATTTGAGATACCATTTTCTCATTAGAAGGTTACGTTATGCAAGGTGGAGAATGGCAGTTACCCTTAAAGCTATTTATTACACTCGTGGCTGTGAATCTAATGAAGGAAGCTGGGATTCAAGAAGGGACATGACAGGAGGTTTTGTAGAAGTGGGGATAATCTGGATGATGAAGGTATATGAGAACATTAATGTTTAAAGGAAGATTTTAAGTCCCTCAGTGTGTGCAGTTCTGCAGTTGCTTACGAACAGCCCTTGATCAGGCATAGGCACTAAGTCCTGTAGTTTTCTTCATGGGAGTCTCCTGTGTTTCTAGCAGCACCACAGTAAAGAATTCATGGCTTTTTGAGAAATAAAGGAATTATTTTATCTTATTCCTTGGATGATAGCTTCCTTTCTCTGAGGAAAGCAGAATTGTCAGTGATCACTTCAGGTAGAAAAGAGCAGTAAAGATGCGAGCAAGAGATTTAGGAAACGTGCATTCTGCCACAGGGTGTTTCGGGTAAGTTCAGTGCTTTTTGACAAAGACAGAAGGTGTACCATACCCACCAGGGCAACGTGGTGAGCATAATGTTAAGGCTGTTTATCATGTAAGTACCTGAGAGAATTAAAAACTACACATTAAAGGCTTTACCTGTTTGGGGTTTTTGTCTGTTTACTGCTTTCTGCAGAACAGCTACTGCAGCCAATGTATGAACTGAAACAAGGTAGATATTCATAGAATCTGCTGCAGTCTAATAGTCTCACAAATGTATTTATTCTATTCATGGCATTTGTTACGTGACTGAAAATTGGGATAACTTAGCAAAAAAGGTGCCTTTTTATTTCTTTCTTAAATCTTGGTAAGAGTTCAAAGCATTCAGCTCTAACAAATTTTCTGATGGTTTACTGTGAATTAATCAAAGTTTAATTCATATAATAAGACTGTCATAGCTTTTTAGGTAATATTAAGCTGTTTCTTAAGTCTGTTAATTTCTAATTGACATTTTGTCAGTTGACTTAGTCTGTGCTCAAGGTCAGTGCAGGAACATCACCTAGTAGCATTTGTCATGACAAGATGAATTACAGAATTTATGAACTTTTTGTTGTTGCCACTGCTGTTTACCAACAGTGCAACTTGAAAATTTACATTAAATATGGCTTTTGAAATTCAGAACTAGATTAAGCCCTATTTCTCTGTTCTCAGTTCTAATACTTCCTGTCCTCACCCACCTCAGTCTCCACCCGTAGATCAAAGTTTCCAAGAGTGTAAAGTCAAAATGTTTCACATAAATCTCCTTGATGCAGCTCAGGCTTTCTGAAACTTTTGTTCTGTTCTGTTTGTTTCTTCCAAAACTTCTTGTTGCTTCCTCTGTATCCACTGGGTCCCTTTTTTTTTTTCTTTGCTCTGGAGTGTTACTTGCCCTAATCTAGGATTGCTAGTGGTCTGGAACTCTGGTGTTCAACTGTTATTTAAAAAATGTGGATAACTTTATTGAGTTCACAAAGAAACATCTGTGGTATACTGTAAATCACAATGAGAAATATATTTTTGCAAAGCAGTCACAGTTGCGTAAAGAAGTTTAAAACAAGCTAAAACCTCATTGTTTTCCCCAAAGGCTCCTGTTTTTATAACTGTTTAGGTTTGTAAATTCTTTGGAATTTGTCTTTTGCCTTGGAATGCCTGACTACATCTGACACGTTGAAAATGGGCTCAGTAGATCCTGACTACCATTTTGAAACGTCCATAAACAATGGGGCACTGTGGAACATTTCTCTGGGGAACACAATGCTTAGCAGAAATCCTAAAGCTGTTACTCATTCAGTTGAAAGCACAGCAGAGGCAAAACCAATGCATGAACATATGTCATGGCAATAGACTTAAATGTTATCAGAAGTTGCCCTGTGGGAATTTAATCTTTAATTTTGTTGACTTTTCTGCATGTTTAGATCTTAAAATATTTTTTTAATTGAATGATTCTGAGATGGTATCTTCTTTGTGCCCTACATTTAGAAGTAATGAAGGTAAGGTGAAGTTGTTTTGCAAGTGGGGCATGACCCTGTCCCTGTGGAGCTCAGTGACATTTCTTCTAACTGGGTGTGTAAGTTTTTGGGTGGCAGTTTGCTTCTTCTTGGTTTCCTTTCTTCACACAGATTGTTATGTCTATGTTGTTGTAAAAACAGGGTGTTCTAAGGCTTTCTAATTAGCTTTATCTAATTTGGCATACTTTCTGGAACTGGGGAGATTTCCTACAAAAGCTTGGTTCCTCCCTCATCCCAGTAACATCACTAAATTATTTTGAAAAAGAATTTCAGTGCTACAGCACGCCTAATTTGTTGATTTTTTTAGGCTTTTAATCTTGATTTGTGTTACAAGAAATAAAGTTATTTTTAAGAATTGAGTTGCATACTGCTTGAATGTTGCTCAGAACTCGACAAAATCTTACTTTTATTTAATTTTTACATAATCTATTGTTGTTTTATTAGCACTTTAGAAACATGATTTACAATAACTTCTTGTGGTAGCTTATGTCCTAAAAGCGCTTTGTAATCTGGAAAAAAACTGATTTTTTTAACATTTGTGCTAAACTAAACAGAATACTTAAAGCAAAATCAGGCTTAGTTTTAACTTCCCTGATTCAGATGGCTTTTAATAGCTGTGGTTATAGTGTAGTACTCTTCCTACCTCTGGGTAGTTAATAATGTCTTTAGTGCAATCTTTGTAAGGTCTTGAAAAGAAAGCCAGGTTTTATTCTTTTGCCTCTTGATAACTGCTGCAGAGTTTTGTTGTTTTATGATTGCTGTTCTGCTTAAATGCTAAGTTATTTTGCACTGAGAAGAAACAGTCTACAGCTGTTGAAAGTAAGAGTGCATATGTAATAAGGGTTATTATGATTATTTTTTGTGCTTGTTGTCAGTTCTCTGAAAAATAAAATTTCAAATCTAAAAAGGCACAGGCTTGTTTACCTAATGATCTCTTAGAATATATTCCTGTGTGGCTGAGATCAGTGATAACACTGAAAAAAACAGGATGAGGTAAGAATTGATTATTCAAGGTAAGATTCTGAAGTTCATTGAGAGTTTTAGCAGTAATGGATGATATTCTCCACCAAATAAAGTAGAAATTATCACTTATTTCAGAATGAATTTGGGTGAGGCCGAATTTGCTGAAAAGGTCTGTTTTCACTCGAGTTAGATTGTGAGGATTATCTGTTGACATATGTATTTAAACCAAACTGGTGTGAATACAAACCAGATGTTTCTTGGGAACATTTTTATAGAATATTTGAACCATAAAACAAGGTGACACATTTTTTTAATCAGTATTCCTGATTGTGAGTTGAGGAAATGTGTGTTCTAAGTGTTACTTTGCTATTTCTAAGTGGACAAGAATCTGCAATCTTGCACAACATTAAGTGCTGCAATGGAAATCTGGATACAAAATAGAATGACCCTCTGTAGAAAAGAAAATAAATCATGCTTGATTTAGATCTTTAAAACAAATAAGAACTCTTTTAAAATAATTTTCAGCAGTCATTTTAAAAGCTTGGTTAAATCTTGATTTCCATATCCATTCTCACTGAGCACACAAGAGGCCGTCAGCAAGTAGCTGGTGATGTGGAGCAAAAAATCTAGGACTGAAAAACACAGTGGTGGGGAAGTGTTCCACCCTTACAACGATTCAGGTGTGCCTTCATGTTGTAAAACTTTCACTGTCCTATTAATTTCTTCCTGCAAACCCTCCTAGTGGAGATGACCTGTGTCCCAGTCTTACAGTCTCTTCTCCCCTCGTGACTGTGCTTCACAAGGCCAAGGCAGAGGTGGGACATAATCCCTTCCCTACAAGAGTGACTTGGCTGCACTCACAGACTGCTACTGGAATGTGTTATTGCCATAGGTGTAGGTTTATATAATTTCCAGTAACAGGAGCAAGGAATGTTACTTGGAGTTGTGTTTACTTTTTATTGCACACACACACACACACACACACACACATTCGCTTAATGTTTTTAATTGTGTTCCTTAGCATTTTGTAACAAATATTTTATTCTGATGAAAGTCTTATTAAAAATAAGACCTACAGTTTGGACAGTTAATTCCTGCAAACTGCCCCTTTAGTGTGTTGTAATGTTAACTCTTGAATCATTCAGTCACAGGAGTTTTGGTGTTTGCAGGATTGGGAGGATGACTCGCATGGTCTTTGCTTGTCTTTGCCTGGTTTTGCTAAATACTTGGATTCATCAAAGAGCATTTCTCTCAGAATTGAATTAAAGGAGAGAAGTCATGCAGAGGAAGAAATACTTTCTACCCCTTCTTCAAGATCTCCTTTTGTTTTCATTGTATGAAACAATATACAGAGAACATGCTGAAAGCCACTAGTACCCTTTTTGGGTATCTCCAGATACCTTTTCTCAAAAGTTTTGTGGTTTATGAAGAACCCTTATTGCATCTGACTCTGGAAATCCAATCAGACCTTTTCTGAAGTACACTGTAGATGTCTGTTCCATCTCATTGAGCACATGGAGAGATCCCAAGGTTATAAATAAGCTCATGGTAGCCATATGTCATGACAGTGTGTCTAGTTTGGATCTCGGAGGCACAGTTGGAATGTACAGACAATATGGAGGCTCATACTGCATAGTATGAACATAAACATTTTTGAAACTGGGAAGTTGTGGCTCTTTGCCTCTATACTTTTCTAAACATGTACTTACCCTATTCCATTTAGCTAGATTTGGTAAGAATATAAATTGGCCATAAGAATGTAATAACTGGATCCTGTACACCACACTGGGGATACAGTAGTTCAAAAGGCAGTTGGCATTTAGGTGCTTGTGTAGCTTTGTCAGTGCAGTTCAGCTGCACAAGAGGGTATGTTCATTTAGGAAAGGGTTCAGGCTGCTTCTTGTTTGGTTTTTTCATACATTTTTTCCCCTCTTTTTGGTGGTGTTAACCCTTGCAGAAAGGCAAGAGCATGTTAAACGGCATCATTTTGTTGGGTGATTATACCATAGGTATTAGCAGATGCACTAACAGGTCTCCAACAGTGACAAGAGTTTCTAGCACTGTTTGCAAAGCTTGGGTGTAAAAACGCTGACCAGCATGAAGCTGAAACAGCTGCCAGATTTACTGGCAATTAACTCTGTTTGTGAGTGCTCACAAGTCTGGGAATCTGGCTGTTTGCAGACAATGTGTCAGTTTGGGAACTTCAGTCATACTCATTTAGCATGTACCCAAGGGTTTGATATCGATTGTTTTGGGGTTGGGTTGATTTTGCATTGTGGCTTGTTTGATCCGGGTGCTATTGAAAGCAGCACAAGTCTCTCCATTGACTTGGATTAGCTGGTCACTCTATGACATAACAAGCCTGTGTTGATTAATTCCCTGCAGTTCTTACTATGAGCCCACACATAATAATGGACAACCATCAGTGGTCATTGTCACTGTCAGTTTCCAGTAATACCTCATTTTTACTTTCAGGCTGAACCCCCCAATCCTACACAGTATTCTAAATAAGCCATGTAAACAAGAACTCTTTGTCACATTATTAGAGTAGTAGATGCAACATTTGCTAAACTTGGAACTTTCCCAAAGTCATGGTCACAGGTTCATGTGACAGGTTGCTGATTTCATTGTTTGGTTTTTGAACATGACTTTTGACTTGTAGCCCACTGAAGGTTGCTGCAGCCTGTAAGCAGGAAGGCACAAAGGGCAGGGTGTTGCATAAAAGTTTGTAACTGTGACTCAGCTTTTGCAGAAAGTAATACTCATTTAGCTTCTCCTGCTTCCTTCTGCTTATCAGGAAGTGCCCTACAGCACTGCAGTAAGAGAGCACTGCCCGTTCAAAGAACACCTTCAAAACTTACTGGAAATAGTGAACAGAAGAAAGGTAAAGCAGTAACCAGTAGTGTTCTTCTCTTAGCTGTGAAATTTGGGGGAGTGTTATTTCTTATTTTAGGAGCATAATCTCTATCACTTTTTGTAAATAAATGTCATAAAACATTGGACAAAGTTGAAGATGTCTAACAAATATTTGCTGGACGGTATTGTCTTACTGAGGAGATAAAGTGTCAGCTTGTCACATGCTTTTAGACTACCTTACTACTACATTACCTAAATTACCTTAAAATTTATGAATAGCATGAACAGTATAGTGGGGAAATCACCCTTTCTTGTAAGTCTGCAAACTAATTACTTGGTCACCCATTTGCATCATTGCAAAGCACTGTCACTTTGAGGGTTGGTGCAGGTTTGGTTGATGTTCATACCTCCTAAATAGAGTGTGATGAAGCATGTTTTGAAAGTCCTATAAAGAATTATAAACATGATGTATAAACATCAGTTTTCTTTTTAGAATTCCCCACTCTGTGAGGTGTCTTCTGCCTTTTCTTCCATTTCACCATGTGCATCCCTCATTAATTTCACATGATGTAATAGAAAACAGGTCAGACTGATATACAGATAAAAGTCAGTATAAGGAACCATCATATCTCTTAGGGAGGATGGGCTACTTCTTCTGTAGCAGAAATACTTACTATCTCTTTGATTAATGTCACTATTGTCTTTCAGCCTAGGAAAAGAAATGTATTAAAGTAGATTCTAGAGTGCATTTTTATTCTGCTCAGTAATGTCCCTTTAATTCTTTATAAGAGGCAATTAGATAACAAAGCATACCTTAAAATATTGTGTTGATGTCTCTACTCTCAGATTAAGGTTTTACAGGGAAAATCTTCTGATGGATCTTCTTTTATCTTAAGTATCAGTGTTTTTCTTGCTTAAAGTCTCATTTCCTACCTAAGAAAAAAAGAAATAGATAATAACTGTAACAGAGGGAAAAATGCTTTGTTTTGTTGGTTTGTTTGGGGTTTTGTTGTTGTTGTTATTAACATGTAAGCATGATTCTACATTTAGGAGTGTTTTTTTTTGGTCTACCTTGTCCCCTGATATCTGCACATGAGGCAAGAGAGCAAAATGGTCCTGTCTTCCTCCCTGTGCACTGTTCCTCTTCCTCCTCTCTTCGCAGCCACTACGGCACCCTCTGCACTCCTGGCCCCTGTACATGGCCTGAGCACAGGAGTCATTTGAGCAGCCAGAATGCTTTTGTGTGCCCACAGCCAGCTCTCCTGGAATAATTTATAAGGACTGCATCAGGAGCAAAATCGGGGAATTTGGAGGACTGCCCTGAGTTGTGCTGATGGTTGTACCATCAGTGACCCTGACCCTCACTGAGAGAGGCACAAGCCACTTCCCTTCCACTGTTCTACCACTGCTGGCATGGAAGAGCAGTGCATCTGAGTTGATGTGGGCAGTCTGTAGGTATTGGGAGAAATCACAGAGTAAGGAAAACCACTCTGACTCCAGACCATGTTGCTGGGGTTTTTTTCTGTGTAACTCATGTCTTCCTGTGAGCCCAAAGATGCACCACAATGTGAAGTGATGGTGAGATAATGTGTCTGTACAAGAAGTCCATTCAGTTTTGTGTGGCAGGGTGAACTCAGGTACACATATCCTGGTTATTTCATTACAGTGGACTTTGCTGCTCTCTGAATTATTAGTGGATTGTTTATTCTGGAGAGTTGAAAGTAATTGTGAGTATCTGTGAAACAGTAACAGCATATGAGAGTTGTAAGCAAGTAACCACACTAGGAACTGGTGGTGTGAGCAACTGATGAGTTCTGTAAATCGACCTTTACCTGTCCTTTGATTTTTCCAGTGCCATATCAAGCTAGGTTGTTGGAGGCTTTTTTAATGTATAGATAGGACTTAAATTAATGTCAATATTTAACTTACAACTTGAGCTAAGATCACAGCAAAATCAAATCTAATACTGAATTTCAAAGGAGCCCGCAGGAGAGTGTGTCTCCTAGATCAAATAGGAATGGTTGATTGGACATTCCTGTCTTATCCATGTATGGGCCTTCTGAAGAATGAAAGTATTAATTCCAGTAAACATAAAGGCAAAACCGAAGGAAATGAGGGCACTAATCATCCAAGCACGTGGAAGACAATGAGGTTATAATGTAGTTATAAATTTGATTTGTTAATCTTGTGTAAGATTAATTGTATTGTCCTTTGTAAAGTCTTCTTGTTGTAAAGCTTTCAATTCCATTGAACTACTGACTACCCAAAATAGACCATTTTGCCAGTCATCTCTGAGCTCTGTGCTGACCCACCTAGATCTCTGCAAGTATCCCAGGAAATTATTCCAAAGCTAGAACAGGCATGTCTAGATTATATTACAGCCAGTGTTATGACTGCATTTATAATTACTGTGAGTTAACATAATTCTTTCCTTTATGAGGACAGCTCCTGGAGAAACTTCTGTTTCTCTTTGATTTTATTGTTTCTGTTGGTGTAAGATAAAAGCCACTCAGACTAAAGGAGTATAAAAGCTTTTTCTTATGAAAAAAATGGTGTGCCAGTAAGAACACATCTAACATGAAACCAAAAGGTAAGTCAGTTGCAATGCACGCTTTTAAAATTCTAAGCAATGATGTACTCAGGAGGTTGTAAAGTAACTTTAAAAAGAACCTTATGATGCATACATCTTGTGTAACTCTGGACATTCTAATTACAGAATTACTTTTGCACATACCCAGATTTAGTCATGTGTGGATTATCTATAGATAGCTCTCTAGTGGTTTGTGGTAAGGAAGTGTCATAGCAGGCAGTATTGAACTAATCTGTAGTGTTTGACTGAAATTCATAAGAGATTTAGTTACACTCTTGAATTCACTCATTCTCAACAGGTAAGAATTTGAGCATCACTATTTATAGTAGAAAAAAGAGGCTTGCTAGGATACTAAGTGACCTGAAGTTTTCTAGCCTAAGTGTCATTTAGTCTAAATATACCTATCAGTGGCTCAAAAGAAGTTAAATGCACACAGCAGTTTGGCTTCATGAGAATGCTCTTTTGGGAGCTACTGGAGTTTCTGTTAGTTTCCCATATGAAAGTGATCTCTCTCTACCCTTCATAGCTGAGCATCAATATCCATGGCCACGCTCAAGAATCTTATTTTACCCCTTGGCTTCATGCACTGGGATGTCTGTTGGCATAAGTGAATATAACTATGCCCTAGGAAAATAGGATTTCTGGATTCGTGTTGTTCCCTGTCCTGGATGTGCAGTGCCACTTCTTTTATTGCTCCGAATGCTGAACAGACGTTTTCTTCAAATATTAAACCTGCACAGATCTTCCTCCTAGAGTTCTGTACTTCTACTCTTAGTAGCTGTTCAAATGGCCATCTCTTTTACCTAACAGGGGTAGGTAAAATTTTTCACATGAAATCAGGCAGTTCTGTTCCATTGATGATATCAGTTCAGGATTTACATATTTTTCATTTTAACACAATGCCTTCTACATTATTCATAATTATTAAGTGTAGTTACTTGGTCAAGTACATCTCAAAATACATACAGAACTGCTCAGGGTAACCATCCAGTAGTGCACCATGTGTGCCTATACTAATCTAAAACCTCTCTTCTGCCAGGCTTTTCACAAAACAATGTCAAACTCGCCATATTTTGCATAACAAGTTATTTGGGTATTGTAAAACCACTATATTGATATCCATTCTTTACCAAGCTGATGCTCTAGATGAGCACCAATCATACAGTTTGGTAACAAGTAATTTATTTTATGCCTATGTATGAATACATATAAAAATATAATTTATGTCTATAACTTACTGCTATTCCAATGGATACTTCCTACTGGTCATAAGTTAGATTTATTTTCCAATTTAATATTTTCTATATGACTTTCTAATCAAGAGTTGTATCATGAAGAAAAAGAATCCAGGGAAGTTTCTAAAAACTACCTGGCACAGATAATGAATTTATTTCCTTGTAGTGGGTGTTGCCCCATATTGTCATGTGCAAATGAAACATTTTTTATAATTTGTTTATTTATAGAATGGCAGAGCATATTACAAAAACAACAGTCATTTACAGTAAATATTTAAGTTTTGGTATTGTGTTCTAGTAAGGCTGTTTGGAAAGAAAACAAGTATTGGGATTTTGTATGATTCACTGTGTTAGGTAATTCTTAATCTCTGAAGAATATATGTTCTACAGTCCTTGGAAAGTACACTGTTGATTGTATAGGAATTGCTTTATGCATTCCCAAACACTTGATTAGTAAATAATGCTCTATCTAAGTGAACATTGCTCACAGAGAAATTCCATGCTTGGTATGGTATACCACAGACTGAAATGTAAATGAGAATGTGTTTTGCTTTTCTCAAAACTGTGATCTGGAATGACAGCATAGAATGGAGTTATCCTGTGCCAGAAGTTCTTGGTAAAATCCCCCTCAAAGTACATTTAGTTTCATGTTTTGTTATGCACTCTGCATGTGAGCAATGCTCATCCATGCTTGCATGTCAAGATGTCTCTGTAATTCCTGATGTGGATTTCTGGAAAATGTGTGCTAACTAATGTATACAAACATGCAGAGTATGTGTTTCCGATGTTGAAATAGGACAGTTAATGAAATTGCACGATTTTGTGGCAAGACTAGCAAAAATGTAATTTTTCAGAGGCAGGGTTGTGAATTATTTTGGTGGGTTTTGGCATTAAACTTGAAGTTAAGTTTGTTTCACAAAGCAGAAAGTCTGCTTTTGCAATGAGAGATATGTAAACTTGTTCACAGTATCTCCTCTCACTACCAATCATTCTCCTACCACGTGTTCTAAACGAAACAGTCCAGATTCCAGATGAATGCTGATGTCTACAGCACAAACATCTGCTTTATCATTCTTTAGTACTGGTGAATTATTTGCTCTGTTCAGCTCTGAGTTGCCTGTGGAAAAATGTTCTGTCTATGAATTGATCAGGTCCTGTTATCCTCAGTTCCTGTGGCTGCAGCACAGTACTTCACCATTTAAGATGCAATGTGGGTATTTTAAATCAGGTCTTGCTCTGTTAATAGCATTTAAAGTTGCTACTGCTTTTGACATGAATGTTTTCAGGTTTTCATAGGTGAATGTACTAAATGGGTTTTTAGGGGTTTATAACCTGCTTTACCTAATTGAATAATTTATTAAATATATTTTTGCCTTTGCTGGGTTGTTCCTCCTCCTCTAATGCTGTGTGTCTGAGAGTTGGCTGCAGAAACCTCTGCTAAACTTCCCCTGGAGTGACTTTCTTCATGGAAGTCACATCTCATATTTAGTTGCTTACTTCATCAGGCTTACTTGCTTAAATGCTCTGCTCTGTCAGTGCTTAACAATTTAATCCTTTACAACACTTAAGTATTGCATCACTGGTATAAGGTTTACAAAACCAGTGGCCAGGCTGGATAAGTCTAGGAAGCGAAATTCTGTATTAATCTGGTGAGAACTGTGAGTTAATGGAAGTTCACTCAGACAAGTTAATTTTCCCTCCTTGTCTCATTTCTAGTTTGAGCCTTTGAGAGTTTGGAGTTTTCTGAAAGGAACTGGAAACGGGTTGTTCTCTGATAAACATGAAGAAGGCAGGACCAAAGCCTGTAAATAGGAGCTCTGAACAGAATCAAATAAAAGAATTTTATTGCACTACTTTTTGAGGTTTTGTATTGTAGTTGTGAGATTAAATTCGCTCTATCAAATGAGAAATAAATTACATTCTCCTTTACGTGAGGATCTGTCATCCTTATATAATCATAGATCAGGTCTTTCTCTGAGCTCAAATCCAGTGGGGTTTTTGTCACGTTTTTTGTTTTCTGCCCTGCTTGTATATTGAGATGGATATTATTACACAGGTTTTCCAAAAGATTTCCTTTTTGCAATGAACTTGCTGCCAGGCCTCTGACAAAATTCAGTGAATGTATTCAGCTATATTTATTAATTCAACAGAATGATATCAGTGATGCTGTCTGAGCAATGTAAGGTCTAACACTCAAGACAGTAGCATTTCTGACTACGATGTCTTAATTTTTTAATGAAGCCACATTGTTTATTCCAAGAGTTCAAGGAATATCTTCAGTATAATTTTGAATTTTTCAACTGTTATCTTTATGTGTGAAAGATCTCGTTTCTGTTAAGTTTGTTTAATTTTATTTTATGTATCTTAGCTCCTTGGAGCATTTTGAGGTGGTCAAGCAAAGAAAGTCAGAAGCCACCACAAAACAGAAAAACAGGGACTTGTGATTTGGGGGTAAGAAATAATGAAAGGCAAGAGAAGTAACAGTTGGTGAAATTGATGGAATTAGGATTTTTTTGATGTCAGAAAACATAATATTTCAAATGTAAAATGTTTTCTTAGAATGAAAAGAATCCTTGTCATCCTGTTGAGAAGAGATGAGCTGCTTCATTTGTTTTCCAGCCAAGCAAGCAAGAGCCTGAGGGAAGTGTGGAGATACACAGTTAATTCATTTACAAAAGTGCAGCTATTATGTCTTTATTTTCAAGGCCTCCTTGTGCAGGAAGCTTCTGGATTTAAAGATCAACATTCAGTGCTTCATGTGTCCCAAACTAGAAAATATTCCACACAGGATGTCTTGTAACATCCTGCAATGAGACAACTTACACATTGCTCCATGTGCAGGGTTTCCTTTTGCCACTGTACTGTGGAAAGAACTGTTGCCATTAGCTCAGCTCTTTGGACCAGGAAGGTGCTTAGGAATCCATCGAGCTGCTTGCAGTTTAGTCAAAAATTGTGGAGCTGTATATCCTGTGAAGCTATTCAGTCCTTTTTGCCAACACAAATGGCTTTATGTGGACTGGTTGACAGGTAACTCAGTTGTGTCAGATATGTTTCTTATGTCGTATTATGCTTTACTGTTGTAAATAACTAATTTCTGACTTGTTGGGTGAAATGGTTGAAAAATATCAGCTGCCTCTGGCTTTAATAGCTTCATTAGTGCCAATAAAAACTTGGATTAGAAGCATCCATTGACCCTGTCTGTGTTGTAGGAATTGGTGTTAGAAATTCAGTATTTGGCTTTCACGCTTTGGGGAAGGTGCAGTGGAAAGCTGTGATACAGAGATGTCTCGGAAACAAGCCATTTGTGGTCAGCAAAGATTCTTTTCAAGGTTGTTAACACCTGTATCCCTGAACTGTGTTTCCATAGCTGCCTAAATGATTTCTGCAGTTTTGGCTGGAATACATTCCCCAGCCAAAACCCGTGTGTGACACAGCTGTTACCATTCACCCCATGGGTGCTCACCTTTCAGTTAGGGCTGAAGTAACCTCTGGCTAACTTCTAAGATAGCTGCACTAGTGAAAATTCTTCATATTAATGTGCTTCAGTATTAATTAGGATTTTATGATTACTGCATTTTGTCAAGACACAGGGCTGTCACCCAGGAAGTCTATCTGTTGGCTTACAGTTTTGCCTAAGGCATGTTAGACTGACAGCTTTATTGCTAGAATTTGGAGAATTTGTTGTAATCAACTATTGTTGCTAAAATGTTTGATTCTGTAATGTAAATGCACAGGAAGGCTATGAAAGATGCATAATTTTATGTTAAAAATAATTAAATTCCAGTATTTTTAAAAATTATTACATGTTATGTGCAACTAAAGGTACATAATCATACTTTGTTCTGTTTCATTTTCTCTTGGAAATGCTCATGTATTGTCCTCCTCTCTTAGCAGTCTCAATTTTTCCATCAGAATGGCATGTGCACATTTGAGAAATTTTTCAGCAGTGCTTTCTTTTTTATTTTTCATTTTACTTGTATCTTACTAAAAATTTGTCTGGTAGCTCCAGAGAACAGGAGTGCATGAGCTAAAACAGCCCATTACAGTTCAAATCTTCCCAAGGTTCACATTCCTCACTGAAGAACCTCAACATGATGAAGTATTTTGAGGTTAGTGTGACATTCAACAGCTTTTTTTTGTGATAAATACCAGGTTCAGATTTCTACAGTGAATCTGCCCCTTACAAAAATCTGTGTCAGCTCATTTTGTCAGATTTTTGCTGTTATCACAACCCACATGTAAGAGACTAGGGACTGATTTTTATCATGCAAAATCTTATGGAGTATGTAATATAAATTAGGGTAGTATCATTTTGCTTCTGCAAATTGTGTGCTTGGCTGGAGGGACTTGAAAGAACAATGACAGATGTTTCCTGCTGAACACAAGAGGAGATAAATGCTTCACTAAGTGCCCAAGCCAACAGCATAATAAAAAAAGAGGCACTTCAGTTTCCTAAAGCTCAAATTACTTTTTAAGAGCAAATTCCAAACTCTGAACCACTGGAGTTTGTGTAGTAAGTGTGACACTGACATTTTGTACTGCCCATAATGAGATGAACCCACAACTTAGAGCACTGGCCATGCCTACCTGTCCTGTATTTTACCTGAATCTACCTATCTTGGATGTGTCTTTTTCACATGGGAAAAGACATTAATCTTAATTTTAATACTCTGTGTAGGCTGCCAGTCCTTTCACAGACATGTTGATGGTGGACAGCTCTTGGGCTTGCCAGGGGAGTGGCCATGGGTGGTGTTTGTAGGAGGTGTAACATCTGTGGGACAAGAAGGGGTTCACCACCTTGCCTGAGGCAATAGTGAGGTGGTTGCATTATGTCCCTATGTGCTGTGCATGTCACTTTTCCATATCCCTGATCAAATCTTTGTGGTTTAGCCAGAATAATTTTTAAACTGCATGAGTAAGAACCTTTCTGCAGTATGCATTTTTAAGTTCTCTTCAAATAGAGAGTTATTTTGCCCTTTGCTAGGCCTTTTTTTTTTAATGGTTGCTGAGGTTAATGGGATGTCTTGTGTTCAGATTTTAATGCTACTTTTATATGGCTGCAGAAAATAGCTTAGACTCACAACCCTTATACTTGTAAACCTGAGGAAGTACAGGATCACTGGAAGTATAGTTGCAGTATCTAAAGGATCTTAACACAGAGGCACTAACATTTTAATCTTTTCAATATTTGCATGTGAATTAGCGTGTATTGTTAGAGTTGCACTCTTACCAACTTTCCTTCCTCCCAACCTTGTTATGATGTGGTGTTGTGCTGGAAATAAGAACTGGTATCCCTCTCTTGGGCTGTGTTCCAGGAGTGCTTAGGTCCTTGGGAACAGACACATCTTTCTCCTGCTGTTTGCCTGCAGTTGTTTCCCAGCTCTTTAAATCACAGCACTGAGATGCCAGCAATCCAGGTACAAGAGATTCTGCTTCATTTCTCCCAGGCAGAAATGTCATTTGGCACTTACCTACCTATTCTTTGTCTGGAACTTTTTAAGACACCTTAATTTGATGTATTTGGGATTTCTGTAAAAGACTTCATATGCTGTAAATGAAGATGTATCATCTTAGATACGAGGGTCACGTGTTTAATTGCAAATGACTTGGGTTTACTGCATTCTGTTGTAATTTTGTGATGTCCTCACCCAAGAAACAGCACATGATTATTTGTAAGCTTGCCATTCCTAGGAGGAAATTTGATAAGGCTTTCAGGATCTGCGTTGTAAGGCCAGTAATTGCTGTGATCCAATAAGGGAGAGCTCTGTGGTGGCATCACTCGAGAGAGTAAGCGCGGTGTGACTGCTGCTGCTTCTCGGATCATGCTGCCTAATGAAAGATTAATGCCAAGATGATGCTCTGTAACAAACATCTAATACTGCCACCAGGTCACAGGTTTGATTTGAACCAATCAATACAGTTCATTCTCCTAAAGGGACCTAATGATAGCATGCTTATGAGAAATGAAATGGCCTGCAATCTAAGACAGCCTGCTCGATCTCACTGTGTCAGCTTTAAAGAAACAACATTCATTTTATAGCATCAGCTAAACCTCAGGAAGAAAGAGTTTAAATTCTGAGGGAAAATGTTAAGAAAACTTTTATTAAAAAATGGAACTCAAGAAGGCAATACTTTCTATTAAAAATAAATTAGAATTAAAACTAAATTAAATATAAGTTGGAAAGAAAAATGTCTCATATTCTCAGTTAATAGTATCAGAAAGAGAAAAGAGTTTGATTTGACCTTGGTGTTTAAAGATCAAATGTATATTTATGTGTGTGTTCTTAATCCTTAGAGTGACTCACTTGCCTGTGAAAGGCAGTGGGTCAAGTCCCCTCTGTGTCACATTGACCCATCTGAGGAGAAGAGGAAAGAAATTGCAATATCATTCTTCTTCAGGGCCAGATAAATTGCAGATGTAAACTAGTGAGTCTTTTTTAAAAAATTATACCAGCTATATTAATTCCAGAAAGCAAGTTTAGGACACAGAGGAGGATCTATATTCAAGTAATTCCCTGAAAGATAATCCTATGAGAGATAGAACAGTCTTAGAATTAGGGGGCAGAATGAGGAAACTCAGAAAGTTTTTCAAGATTCAAGAAGATTTTCAAGATTTTTTTTCTGAACCTCTCTCTAAACCCTTTGAAGTAGACTTTATATTCTTGCTTTTGTGTAAGTAATAATGTGCTGTTAAAGTGTTGGTAGTAAGTTATTGTAGCTACTACACATGGAGTAAGATACTGTAAAATATGAATAGAGGAGCTTGACTTTTGAGCTCTTGATTATGATACTTCAGCTTTCCAAGATGCAGAGTGGGAACTCCCTACCTTTCTTTTAAAAAAACCAAACCACACCCAAAGAAAATCCCAAAGTCAAGTCAATTTCTCTAATGAAATATTCTGATTTTCATAGCAAAATAGAAGTGCTGTCCCTAGGTATGAACACAACCATACTGACCTGGCTTCAGTTTTTTCTTAGGTACAAAATATTGTTCTAAAAAATCATGATAATTTATTTCCTAGATGAAAATAGTATTTGTTTAGTACTTAGGATACTTGCCTGTGTGGTACTTTCATTATAGACTGGTAACATCATAAACTTTGTAAATGTTAGCATTATTATCATTAACAATGTTACATTCCTAATATCTGGAACAAATTGGAACTTCCACTAAGAATATCAGTTTGTCATCAAAATATCAGTACTGGAAAATACATTAAATATGAATAGCATTTTCATGCTAACATCATTTCCCAGGAGCACAGATGCACTGAAACACTCCCTTGCAGTGACTAAGCAGTGTTTGGTGAGTAAGGCACTTCCTAAGATCTGAATAGCAATTCCAATAGCAATTTCAGACTTGCATTTTGCCACTCTTACACAGTTGGAAGAAAGATATATATTCACATTCGGTGACATTTCTTAATGTTTAGCTTTCTAGTTTTCATCCTACAATAGAGGGCAGGACAAATTAGTCACCCCTAGCTGCAACCTGAGCATCTGTGCCTCAGTCACTGGGGCTGTATCTGTTTTATTTGATTTCTTCCCCTCTGTATTGATTACATTTTCTTTCCAGACTGCACTGTGATCAATTGCTATCGTATTTCTTGGATTAACTTGGATTTCTCATCTTTTCTATTTCCATTTCCTTTTTTCTATTCCAGTAAGTGCTTTAAAGTTTTAAATGTTTAAATAGAGCCTCTTTCCCATAAAGCCCGGAATTTGCCAGGATCCCTTCTTACAAGAGGAGCATGGTCTGATAGTGAACAATCTGAGAGATGGTTTGCTGTGTTTTTATCCCAGCTGGTTTTTCTGTGGCCTTAGGCAGGTCTCTAAACTACCTGCCAGGAGAGCCATGAGGATTAATTGAGCAGGCAAAGTGCTGTGTAATGCTTAACATTGTCTGACTTTAACAATCAGTGTACATTTAGTGCCAGTCTTAAAAACAAAGTCTGTGATGTTAGTGGGTGAAATCGTTGGGTTTGGGGTTTTTTGAGTGGTCTTGCCTATAGAATGACAATAGGATTCCTGACTCCAGCCATACAAACTCATAGTTGCACAGACTTCGGGGAAAAAACTGTCATTTCTGTTTCTCCTTGGTAGATGGTATTTTTTTCTAAAATTTCCTGTCAGTCTTAGAGAAATATATAAGTTTGGCTGTCTTTGTGAGAATTAATGTTTAAGTGAATTTGCAACTTGTTGCTATCCATAGTCTTGGAACAGAAGATGGAAAAAAAACAATATCCAGAAGAAAAATATGCTAAAACTGATGCCTAGATAAACAAAGTAGTTTCTAATACTGGTAATTTTAAATTGTAATTGTCTCCACATAAAGGATATTGTAAAAGAAATATTCAAAATACTGAATTATGGCAGCTTGCTAATAGTTAGATCAGACTTTTCTTTTTTGTAAGAGTTGATTTATCTATGTCCTTAGTGTTTATCTTATTTTTATTACTGTGTCAAACTTCTCTGTAATTGCACTATTTTGACTTCATTTTTCTTGAATATGAGTGGCAAGATCTTGCATTATGTTTCATTCTGGTTAGCACTTTGTATCCTGCCACTGTCTTTCCTGGCAATATCTCACCCAGAATATCCTACTGCTCTTTGTGCCAGTGATTGCTCACAGTCATCCTCTGATGCACTAAATACGCCCTCTTCTTTCTCATTTGTAATTTCCAGCTTGTCACAGGAATTCTTACTCCTATATGGATGACCATGCACTTTATCTAATTTCTTTCTATTTCAGTTATTGCAGAGTTCTCTGCTCCCCCTTGGTGTGGAATACAGTCTTTCTTTGTACTAACAGCTTATCACAAACCTAGTTTCTCTGCCAAGGTCACAAGGGAAAATATTAAATATGTCTCGAGGCAGATACTTGAGGAATTACCCCAACAGTTTCTCTCTAGCCTGATATTGGAATTGGTTGAATGGCTTTCTCTTTAACCAGAGCTGTAGAAGTATAAGGTCATATATCCCAAATTTTCCTGTTAAGTGTATGCATGTATCTTAGATTTTATAAATCATACTGAAGCATAAAAATGGATTGCCCTACAGTAATCAGAGAAGTCTCTGAGAGGTTCTAGAAGTTCTTCAGGTATTTGCAAAACAGCTTCACTCAGTCTGCTGTGCCAGCACAAAGATTTCCAAGCCAAGCATCACATTTAAGAAAGCCTCTCTGCAATTGTTGCTTGCTTGCAGTCTGCCCCCTGTGCAAGCAGGGCTGTGATTTGGAGCTGCCAGGGGTCACACGTGATTTTAAGCATCTCTCAGTAGTGGAACAAGCCAGTGTTAGTAACTGAAGTTCAGATTATGGCATCTATATACATACATACATATAAATATATATATACACTCAGAGCTTTATCTAGTCAGCTCTGGAATACTGCCAAGGATGAAGCATTTGCAACCTCTTTGGACAACCTGCTCCAAAGTTTGGCTGGTGAATCATGTTAATTCTGAACTCAGGCTTGCCTGAGAATCATTATAATCCTATTAGTGTGCTACTGCTTAGGCCTGATGCACTTAAACTAGCATGCACATTGTTATTTAAGTATCTCTGCCCCTGTGTCTTGATTTATATGTAAAATAAGTAGCCCCCCAGAAATTTGACCAAGTTTTGGCTGTGGACTGACAGTGAGGCCTTTTAGTGACTGGATATTTGAGTTTGAGCACATCTTTAGTTCATATTTTCCAAGGCAACCTCCTGCTTCTATTTGGCATGTGATTTGGGAAACATAAATCAAATTGTTTGGCAAAGTCTTTTTCTGATGTCATTCACAAACGAAGCAGATGTTTAAATGATCCTGTTTACCTTTGCAATTCTAGCATAAAAGATGAAGAAGGAACTCCTTTAAAACTAGGCCCTGAACATTTTGTTCCTGAGTTTCAGTTGAAGCTGAAACTTTTGCAAAACTTGCCTCTGATGTCAATGGGAATCAGATGGGGTATGTTTATAAAATAAAGGCATTATGTTGGCTGTTAGTGGTGTAGTGTGTATGAATAAAAAGGGTTTATCTCACTAAATGTTCAGAGGTTTGCCTGAAATCACTTTCAATATCCTTTCTTGTTCTCTATACAGTAAAGTATGTAATTAGGGAACATGTTATACAGCAAACTCAGTTTAAAAAATTGATTTTTAAAGCATAAAAGAGGCAGTGACTGAAGTCCTGCCAGGGTCTATCGAATACTCACATGTATTATATTGTAAACATAATGTGGTTATACTGTATGTTGTCATAATAATTGGCAATGGTACTGGAGTCAGTCATTGAGTGCTTTGTTCATGTGGTAATAGATGACAAGGACTACAACATTTGTTGGCAGCAAAGTTGTTTTCCTATCTCTTTCTCTTCGTAAATTGGTTTCAGAATAGTTTTGTGGGTTTTTTTCAAACTGACTGTCTTAGGATCCAGATGGCTTTATCTGTTTTTAATGAGATTTGGGATATTTTTTCCTTACAAGTGGTGTTCACTCAGTGCTGCCACAAAGGCTGCATTCTTCATTTCACTTAAAGCATGGCACTGTGGTGAGAGAGGGAAGGCTCAGCAGTGACCCACAGCACAGAGGGGTGGATTGAGATTCAAGGGGATGCAGGGCTGAAAGGTAGCCTGAGTCAGGAGAGAACATAAAATATTAGTCTGGAGGCCAGAAAGTAGTTTGAGATTTGTGGATAGGAACAGCCTAGTTGGTCTGTGTAGGCTTGATTCAGCGATCCTAACACATGCAAGCCATGTTCCTGGTTTCCAGCAGGCTGACATGGGATGGGAGCTATTCCTTGTGAGTAACTGGAAAAACTGCCCTATGCATTTACAAAGGTTCTGAAGGGGCAGTCAGAATAGAGAACAGCTGGGAAATTGCCATTTTCCCTGCAGAAACTCCTAGAGGTTTTCTTTTTTCCTGTTAGTTGCTGGAGCTTCACAGGACACAACCCTCTTCAAATTATTTCTTTTAAGATCCAGCCCACATGTGAGACAGGGCTCTGCAGGATCCTGAAAGACAATTTGTGGTGGCTTCTGGCATTCACAGTAGGCATTTATTTCAGTTGTAAGGGAGTGAATTTCACCTAACACAGGTTTAACAGCTGAAAAAAGGTTTTCTGTACCAGCATCTCACCTTCCAAATTCAGACTATAAGCCTCAACTTCCTTAGCTTTAGATTCTTATTAAATCTGCACCAACGCACAACCTGTGCATCACCATTCTTTTACCACTATGTATATCTTTCACTTTTTGCCAGTTTGAGTCAGCTCTTCCTGACTTTAGTTACGTATGATGTAGTCATGTGCTTTTACCCTTTTCAGACTCCCGTGCCTTCTCTTGTACTGTTTATGTCCTTGTCCTGCTGTCTCTGTGTCAATCATTTTCTGTCTCATTTCACATTGTGTACCACTCTCTGTCTCAAAGCCCATTTGTGTCTTGCCTCCATTCTCAGTGTCTTTGGGCTTCCAGCTGCAGAATATTCCACCTGCATGTATCTCTACTTATGCCAGCAGGGCAAGAGTTGCAAAACAGCAATCAGTTCTACAAGGATGTCTTGTTCCTACAAAACAGACATAACTTGATTATGGTTTGCACTGATGTGTAGGATTTGGCTTTCTCTGTTGTCTACACAGGCACTCTGGGTCTGTGAAGCTGCTGCCAAAAGTCTGACCCTAAGGCAGGAATTGTCTAAAGCTCTCACTCGATCCATAACAATATCACAACAATTTCCACTTAGAAAGCACCCAAATTAACACTGTAATGGGTTTTTTGACATTGTAAGGATTTTATTTACTGGTATCTGATGAAATGGTGGCCTTTTTTTCTTACTGATGTGTAGCAACATGTACATGTGGAAATTCCATTGCACAGTGGATTCTCATCTCAGGTATAATCATTGTAAACTGCAGTTGTCCCAAGTGCTTTTCTCATCAATATTCTGATTGTTTGTTTTGTGACTAATCTGTATTTTAAAACAAAATTTGTACATAATGAATTATTGATGAGGACATGCTAACAGGTTCTCTCCGTACACAGTGCTCTGCACAATAAGACATAAGAATCAGAACAGGAGAGTTTTCACAGCACACAAGGGAGCTGAAAATTGTTTTTCAAAACCACTATGACTTTTTCGTGGTGTACTTTACACCCTGTGAGGGGAAATCTTTATGCAACAGTGCTCAGTACTGTAAATGGGACTGATTTAGTTTGTACTTTAACCAATAAAAAAGTCCTGATATCTGCACTTTTTTTTTTTTTTATTTAAACTTTTGTCCAGTCTGCTGCTTTGGCAGTCAAGCTTTACAAACCATGAAAAATATTGGAGGTAAGGCTGTACTTAGCCACACCTCTTAATCTGGGGGAAATGGCAGAATCTGATAGAAAGATTTCCTGTATTGAAGCTGGCCACCAACAGAAGTTGGGCCTGTTTATATCCTCTACACTGGAAAATTCAGAAAAGGATATTTTTGCCATTCCTGAGATTCTAAGGTGATATGCTTGAAAGCACACAACAACCTAGCCATAGGAAAATTGCCTCTGCAGGGGTTTTCCAGCTTTATCAAACCCTGTAGCAAAGAAGGAAAGGAGCACACAGACACAGCTTTTCCTTGATGAGTAATTGTATTTATTATAGTTCTCCCTTTGATAAAGTTATTTGCAAAGAGGCTTGACGCTCTTGTTTTCTTCAAAGTGGCACTATTTATTAGAAAACTGAAAGCTCATGTATTGTCTTGTACATGTACATCTTACAGAAGAGATCATATAAGCTGCTGCTTCTGGCACATTGATAAATTCACACCTCTCTGGTTCTGGAGGCCGCTCAAAGGGCAGGTGCAGAGTTTGTAAGCATGAGTTGGGTGCTCAGATGCAGGGTTTGTAAGCATGAATTGGGTGCTGCACCACCTTGGAGTCACACTAAATTCTTTGTCCTTCATCATACTCTACCCTTTCAACAAGTTCTGTGGAAAATGTTGGCTGTCATCCTTTAAACAGCACAGTGTTTGCATTTCCCTTGATCATCTGTCCCAGAGCAAAGTTCAGTAGGTTGAGGAAGTATTGTTTAAGTGCAGTTGATCTAAAAATATATCAAAAGGAGGACTACTGTGTATGAACAAATCGTGGAGAGGCTTTATAAAGGCTTGTTGATATCTGTAAATACCTAAAACAAGGAAGCAGCAGCTTATGACATGGTTATTTCTGGAAAAGCGGAAGGTCTGACTTCTATTATTATACCATGCACACAGCCAAGCAGTTGCTGCTGAAGAAATTGTGCATGGAGTTAAGAACCCCAAAATTAGAATTATTTCTAATTATGAACACTCTGCTCCAGATTTTGCCACTGCAGATCGATGGCAAATCACATATTAATGTCAGTGGGATCAGGCTTAGATTTCCACTTCCCTCTACCTGCATCCTTTTCTTTTAGCAAAACTCTTACCTTTCCAGGGAATACCTGTTCTGAAAGAAGCCTGAGGATCTGAAAATCGTTCGTGAATTCTGGCAGATCTCAACACAGGATATTCCAAAATTAGTGAAGTGGTACCAGCTCAGTTCTTCAAAGAGAGAAAAATATATTTACAGTATCTACATGGGGGAGAAAAAGCTGGAAGGAACTACTAAGCCAGTTAGTTTGCTCTGTGTATCACAGATCATTATTACCCAGTTACCTCTGTACAGAGTGTTTTATGTTCAACTGCAGTAGTAACACTGACCTACAACACTCAAAAACATATCCAGCCCTGAAGACCTCAAGGACTGAGGATGCCATTGAGAATTCTCATGGTAATTTCAGCTATAAATAATTTGTTGTTTAATGTGGCATGTTTCTACATGAACTTTGTGTTTACACTAAGTAACCAATAGGAACCAGTATTTTCTGTTCTATCGAGTCAAGCTAGTTAATAATGTTAACAAGTGAGTCTTTCCTTCAAACATGTCACTGTAAGACATTTTCCTCTTCAAATAATTTTTTTTGTTTGGTTTGTTGTTGTTGTGGTTGGTTTAATTCTATTTTGAAGGCATTCTTTCTAAACTATGAAATGGTGTGGTTATTCACAGCATGTTTCACCAGTGAAAAAGCTGGCTTTGCTTTTTGTCTATACATACGAGGAATACATTAGGAGTGGTTTTTAGTTTGGATTTTTTAGCTACAATGTCAGCTGTTTGTCACCTATAACTCCTGGTACTTTTCAGACCATATGTTTTCCAGGTAGAAAACTTGGCTAGTGGTGGAGCTTTACTCTCCTTGCAGTGTGCTGTACTAAGATATGTTTAATTAGAACTGGCTTAGTTTATTAAGTGATTCAAGTTGTTGTGTATTACCATCTTCATCTTTCATGCTCACAATTTTATTGATCTCACAAATCTTGTTATCATGGATGCATATATTTATTTTCTTCTCATGAAAGCCCTCAAGTTTATGTTGCAAGTCTCCATTCATTATTACTTTGTTAGACCTTTCAGTTTTCAGTTCATTTAATACATTTTACTGATAGTATTGTGCCAGTGTTCATAATGAGAATGTCTTACACTAATAAGTTAAGTGCTCTCTACAGATATATTGCAAATATACAATTACTTTCATCATCCAAATACTTGTCTCATCAAACAGTGCAAAGATTTGGTTTACAAGATCTGTTTGCCACAAAACCGGGTTCACTGGGATGATATTAATTATATTCCATCACTTCAATTCTTTATTAAATTTAGAACAGCTTTGTTACCTGGAAGGAAGGTCAGATTCACTGTCCATTAGCTCTGAGTCATCCTGCTGGCCTCTGTTATTATTGGCACAACATTAACACTTTTCCAGTCTAATGGGATTTCCCTGGAATGCCTTAATTTAGTAAAATAAACATACTTAGCTCTCAAATCTTCTCTTAGTTCTTAGGTGTGAGGTAGATGAATTGGCTGACTTTAAAATTTTGATTTCTAATGCATGCTGTATAACATCCTGCTTGGTTACCAGGGGACTGGAAAATAGTTCAACTTCATCACATGACATAAGAACAGCTGTCCAAATATGGAATAGAAATATTTCTAAATATGTCTGTCTCTTCTGCATAGCTATTAAAAGTTTTATCATTTCCATCTGGAAAAGGGTTTCTATAGCTGCTAGGGTATTGTAGTCTTGATAAGTTTGAGGATTTTTAAATTCTTCATTTTGCATTGGTGGTGTCAGCTATGGACTTTCTGCTGATGTTTCTAACTTATTAATATTTTTCCCTTCGTAACTTCTAACTCATATAGATTATTACTGTTTATCTTCATTATTATATTGCACTTTTTATTATGGACTTCTGCTTGCATTTGATTAGGGAAAGAAAACAGCATTTTTAGGCATAATTATCCTTCCCTCGACTGTGGAATTACAAATTCATGACCATCAAGATTTCTCCTTAAAAAAACTTCTTGCTTCAGACTTTCCTACATCAATTTCAACCATAGTTGTTATTACTCTGATAGGATTTTGAACTTGCAGGTTACTGACAACTGCAGCACATATATCACTCGTGGCTTTATGCAACAGTGTCTCCCTCATCTCAGCTATTCATTATACCTTGTTAGTGTGGTTTGTTGGGGGTTTTTAGCATTTAAATCAGCATTTTACATCATTGTGCAGTGTTCACTAATAGTAATGGCATCGTTCTCTTGCATTGGTGATAATCTCATCTTCTCTGGCTGATTACCTGTTCCAATCTCAACATGTAAAGGGCTGAAAAAGTCATCTTTTAACACTCTGCCATGCTAGTTCAAGTTTGTCAGTGAGCATGTACTGGGTTTCCTTTCATGCCACATTCCTCAGGTGTTGCTACTGTAACATCCTCCTGCCTACTCCAAATTATCTCCAATCAAACAGACATAAACATTTGCACTGTCCACTTTTTGAGTTTCTCTAAGAGGTAAGATTACCACAGAGAATGTATTTGCATAGAAGCCCTGTTAAAGAGGTCTTCAAACAAGTCATGCACTTGTTTGCCTGTTATCCATCTGATCATATTTACTCTGAGGATAATGTCATCTGTTCCAGGAGTGATGCTGCAGAAGTGAGATTTCAGATTAATTTCATCACAACATTATGTTCTCTTATGTAGAATTTTCACCAGCATGCCTTCCACAGTGGTGTACTATGAATGTAGAATCTGTGATACTACCAGCAGAAGCCAAAACTATTTTTTGTTAGTAGTCTCATACAGCAGACCCTCATTTTAGTTTAGTGCATTTTGCCTCTGTGGCTCAGAGTCTCACATATCTGGAGGATGTGTCAGCATTTTGTTCCAAACCAGTGTGTATTTTTCTTCTTTTAGAATAGTGTGTAGTAAATTAAAAGGGATGATATAAAGGGTGTTGAGGGAGCTATAGCATCCAGCTGGTTTGTAAGGGATGTTAAAGGCTGCTCCCAGGAGAAGAGCACATTGCATCTTTTACAGTGAGGATTCAGATTTAGTCAGCATTCTGAAACAATAGCTGTTCAGAGGTGATACACCAAAAATGTGGCTTGGACATACCTCCTTGCCTTAGTGTTTTAAATCAAATGCCTTCCCAGGGCAGGGCCCTTAGCACAGTTCTCCCCTCTGACTTCCTCTTTCCTTCCTGAAATATAATCATCACTGTAGCCTCTCCTGTCTCCTGTATGCCCAGGAAAAACTGTTTCCTTAATACACATACATTGCAATTAAACCTTTTAAACATCATTTTAGCAATAATTATTTTAGGAATATTCCTGATTAAACCTGCCAATTAGCACAGACTAAGAGGAAACTAAAAGTAAATAATTAATTCTTTCCGTATGTTTTCCTATCCAGAATACTCATAGATAATGAGCAGAGGAAAAGACAGTTGGCAAAATTGAACTGTGCCTCTTCTTTCATGGGCTTTCAGTCTGGTTTCTAACTGAGGGAGGAGAAGAACAATAACCAAGCAGAATTAGGATGTACAAAGACTTTTAAATGCAAGCTTTTATTTTCCTAGTGTTTATCTAGTTTATACTCTGTTAAAGTGGTCATCTTCTTACACATACTTAATCTCATGTTCTCCAGTGATAGAGACTAAAAACTTTTAATGATGCCTGAGTGTCACACATTTAACCTGGGGTCTTGATGTGATTTGCTCAGATCATGTTGATAAAGAAATCTTTAAGGTCTTGTGAGTACATAAGGACACTTATTTCCTTCCCGAATGAAGATCACAGAAGGACTTTCTGTGATAAACCAGTACTGTCCTACTGTACTAGCAGTCTTATGTTTGACGTGATAAATGCAGAAAAAGTACTAAGAGTCACAGTGGCTGAGCCACAGAATTTCTGAATCCAGACTTGTTTGGATGTTTTGAAAGAGAAAATGAAATTGTCACATGGTTGCTGATTGCATAGTGACTGAATTGTTTGAAACTCGTGTGCTTTGGGAGTCTGCAGCTGGGAAATCCCCAGCATGTGACTGGTACAGCTGTGTTTGATAATGTTGTTAAACTGTACTGCAGGCCTGAGTATTTCACCCCATTGCATCTTCTACCTGCTCATTGCAGCATTCCAATAACTGCCAAAGATTCCTTGTTTCTCAGAATTTGCATCAGGGTTTGCACATCTGAGCTGCTTGAAGTATGCTGATCTTTTGTTGATAAAGCAGTGGGGAAGCAGAGACCAAAGTGAGGCAAAGGCAGATTTTTCGTTAAGGGTAAATACAGCCGTTTCCACTCATCTGCATTTGTGCCACACTGCCAGAAGACATAAATCAGCCGTTAGGAAAAGGGGAACTTCTGGACTTCTGCTTTTCTTCAAGCTATTTTTGTGCTTATCCATCCCCATCTCATTCCTGTTTTTCTTCCTCCTGTGGCATCTTGTCAGCAGTGGACGTGGTGTGTTGTTTGGGATGGGAGCTCTTTGTTACTTGCTGGTACAGTGCCAAGGACAGTGAGACACAATTCCTTGTGGGGTTTATAGGACTTCTTGTAATACAAATCCAATATCCGCTGTCGGTTCCTTGGTTCACTCATCTCAACCCACTGTGTTGTCTCGTGTGGAAGCACAGCCACCACAGTCCCATGGGAAAAGGGAGATGCTGCACTGTACCTTTGGAGTGATCCCTGAGAGGCCTGCAAAACTGGCTTCTAGATACTTCCTTGGAAACTTGGATTATTAATTACTGCAAATCATCCCTGTGGTGACGTCACCTGATAAGTATGTCAACATTTTCCACACTTCTGCCACTCCCTGGAGGTTTCCTAACAGTCTGTGGGCTCCACTATCTCTCCCAGAGAAAAACTCGTAGCACAACCTGGTAGCAACCAGCAAGTTCCATGGCGTTCCAAGGAACCACTTCTGGAGTTTGGGGTACCAGTTATTTGTCCCTAGAGCACCGTGATCCCTGACCAGAGCACCCTACTAAGAAATAACGGATCTGGTTTAGAAGAAAAAAATAAAAGCAGCGAAGCACCAGATTACAAAGTCCAACATACTGTGAGAAAAATGCACCATTTTTCCACTGTTTGCAGAATATTTGCAGGATGGTGTCCCTTGAAAGTATATTCAGCCTTTGCTTCTCAGATTTACCATATATTTCTTTCACATGTGTGATGTCCATGTAGAAGCCAGTGAGGCTCTGCTGTTTCTCCTCTATCTCAACTCTGCTGGTTTGTGGTTTGGAGAATGGTGCTGCTTTAATCTTTCTGCCAAAGCTTTGCACAACATTTAAAATACATTTTCCTCTTGGTGTGTATCACCTTATGTTTCTAGAGACCAGGGCTTTTTCTATGATACTTAATTAATTATTTCAAAATGCCTAATAGAGTGAGATATTGCTAGTAGATTCCTGGATGGATTTTGGTCGTGTTTAATTTTATGCCTGAGATTTTTCACACATGTTGGCAAAAATATCTGTGGTACAATACTGTAGCACGTTAACTTTGCCTTCTCTAATTCTCAGTATAAGTTGTGTTTGTTGATAAAAGTTCAGTCTTGGTGCTCAGCATTGCTTGTTGTCAGCTTTACACTGTAAGGGGCAGAAGGAAAGTTATACATATATGTACATATATGTTACTTTTAAATATAGAACAAGATTATTTGCAGATTGGTATATTATTTGTATGATATTATTAATTTTTATAATATTTTTCAAAAACTTATCCCTTTGTGAGGTCTTTAAGTATTCTCTGCCTTCGCTCATTTCATAACAAAGAGCAACTTATGCTTTAGTGGATCTGGTTAAGTAGTCAAAGGGTAGCAAGAGATGACAGAAATATTTGAGAAATGTAGAGCATGTAGTAAGGATTAGCACAATAGCAAAAAAATCATGAGATGATCTATTATTATTCCCCCAGTTTGTTGGTTCCTGGTTTCCATATGTTGTTAATATTCCTCTGTATTTTGTTGGAAGAAGTAGTCAGATGAAAGGCTACAACTGTTTTATGAAAGTGGGTGAATCATACTGATTCCCTGTGTACAGGCAGTGAATGCTCCATGAATTTGTGACTGTGCATTTCTCTATTAGTTTGCCATCTGTTCTATGGAAACCTAAATTACTAGAGATGAAGAGGGCTGCAAATCACTTAAACAGAAATGGTGTTGCAATATAACTTGATGGACTTGAACAGGAAATTGCACAGTTCATTTAAATCACATGCTCAGTGTGAATTTAGGCTGCATGCCCCTCCAAATGTTTGAGATAAAATTTAGATGAGCAGGTATTTACTAGGCAGAAGGTAGGAAGCACGAGCATGTCCAGTACTTTGGTCATGAGATGGAGAATGTGCTCCCTTCAGACTTTTGTAATCATATGCAAGGGCTGTAGCTTAAAGATGTGTTGTCTCCTCAGATTCACACTAAAAAACCCCAGTTGGGGTTGGGGTCAGGGTCTCTGTGACACATCATGTGACCCAAAACAGCAGTTTTGCTCTTGCTTTCCCAACACTGGCACTGGAGATGGGAAGATTCCCACAGCTGACAAAAATTTGGAGCAAAATGATCACCAAAGACTGTAGTCAGGATGATGGAAGAGTCTGGGTTAGTTTTGTTTGCTTTTTCTCTACAATTGTCCAGGGGCAAAGTTGACACATTTTTAAATGCCACATCTGCTCAGTCATTTGGCAAAGGTGCCTACTTCTGCTCCCACCAAATTATACAACGTGGTGGGATCTAAGCCAGCCTCACGTGCTTCACCACAGCCTGGTGGGTCACTTCACGGGATGAGAAACATAATATGCTAATCAGGGAATCTTGTCTTTCTTTCTTTCCCCCCTGCCCCTCCAAACCAGACAATGTCATGCTTGTGGGAAGGTGCTGTGCTGGCAGTTTGGGAAGTGGCACCACACACGTGGTTACCCCGCACGCTGATCCCGCGCGTGCCGTGACACCACACGCTTCCCTCCTGCTGATGGGACAGCAGCCTCATTCCCACGTGGAAAAACAACCTTCAGGGATGACAAAGCACATCAGGCCAGCTCAGGTGTTTGGTCTGTTGTTACTACAACTTCTTGGCAAGACTGGCAAAATTTTAAAACTGAAGAATTCCCTGTAATTTCAGCCAGAGCAGACAAGAGCGCATCTTATCAATACTGATGGAAATGTGAAGGCCCATCTGATAGAGACACTACCTTTTATTTGAGGCAACAACTATAATTCTCATAAATCACGTAGTACAAAGCTTTAGAACTGGCTAATACAGCTGCAGGTGCAGCTGTGATATGGGCAGGGGGCTACATGGGCATTAAGCAATCCACAACCAGGTATTACTGCATGGAGTGAAGTAAAGAGAAAAACAGTCCTGCTCGAAACTCAGGTGTATCTGCTGTAAACTACTTGGAATCCAAATCCATATTTAGGATCCTATCCAGGAAAGTACTGCTGAACTTCTGTATTGGACTCAAGGAACTGAAAGCTAAGCAATTTCATTGATACATTTCTGGAGTGAGGCCTGAGTTTCTTCTAAATGACAAGTTTAATTACAGCTCCTCTGCTCTGACCTTTAGTTGGCTTTATGTAGGCATCCAGGCCTGCAAGTTGTACATTGTACAAAGGGAGTTCGAGTTTGGTTTTCTCTTACTACACCTACAAGTGGAATGCCAGTCTGATGCACTCAGAAATGAAAATAAACACTGAGCAGAGCAAGCAGAAGCACTGTGGGACACCGGGGTTCGGTATAACTTCATTTGTATAATGCCATCCTAAAGACTGATTTTTTAAATTTTTTTTTAAACAGAAATAAGTCTACATAAATGTATTTTTCAGCCTTTTCTCTTCAGGCAATAGGAGATTAATTTATGTAGTATTGAGCAAATTTTTTAAGTTTTATAGTGTACCTCTTTGGAATTATCTTACAACACATGTATTGAGTATTGCTTCATTCTAGCAGCCACTGTGTTTTCTGCAGCTAAATGAAGGCTTTAAAACCTGATATGGAATATGAACTGGCAAAACAGCAAAGAGAGAGAATGTCTCTGTAAAATATCTGTAACTACTTACCTTCAAATCTGCTGGCATTATGCAATATAGGATCATAAATGTTTTATCCCCTCTTGATAGTCGTGGAGCTTATACCTTTTTGAGATCGAAATGTACAACATGCAAGGGGGAAAACTAGAACTGCTGATTCTCCCTGAGTTGTGTTTTACAATTATTTGTATAAAATTTCCTTTCCTGTGACCATTTAAATCTGTTTCATATGTGACTGTATGCAAGGGGAAGAAGCAGCTGGGCTAAAGAGATGTGTTTGTGTGTGCTTAAATATTCCATTATTAACTAGTGATGTGCTTTCCTGAAATCAGGAGGTTTTACTGATGCCCTTCATTTCTTGTCATTTAAGTTAAAGAAATGATACTGTGTGTTAAAAAATTCTTAAGCATATCATCAATTCTGGGAAAAATTAGCAGAGGCTACTTGAATATTTGAACAAACAGTACTAATGGGCAATATTAAGTCATCTTGAGGCGGGGCAGCACATACACTGAAGGAGCTGGGTTTGGGAACTTAAACAGAAAAACCACGGGGTGAGAAGGAAACTTATCTTGGGTAAGAGTAAAGAAAAACTGAGCAACAGCTCTCAGAGCAGCATCCCTGCTTTACCCACTGGAGGCATGTTCAGCTGTCTCATTTGTTTGATTCTTGCACAGCTGGGAAAGATCTGACCCTCTAAAAGGGCTTGTTAGTTTTATGTTGAAAGTAGAGCTGATAAATAAATTGGGAGGGGGGGAAAAAACAAACAAAGAGTAAAGTCAGTTCTTGTTTCTGCCTTCTCTGTGTGGGAGGTTTCACACCCTTCAGCTGGAGTGCAAGCACTCGAGGAGGCTGAGTACCTGGAGTTGGCACAGCTGAGAGGCTGAAACTGTGGTGTGGAGCAGAGCCTTGAAACAGTGTCAGACACCTCCTGAGAACAGTCTGGCACTGGGGAAAGTTCCTGTGCTTTCAGCAGCAGAGCCACTGCAGAGGAGTCCCACTCCTGCCCTGGCTGCTCCCTCCCGTCCCTCTGCTGTGGCAAAGGCTGATCCAGCAACCTTTGCAGCTGTGCTGGAGTGGTGGGGTGAAAAGCCCAGTGAGCAAGGTGGAAGTGGAATGCTTTGAAATTAAAAATTATTACCAGTTATTAAAACTAACAGTTAAAACGAATTATTATTTGTGAACTTAGTTAAAGCAGCACTATTTTGGAGTTAAATTCTGTACCAGTATTTTCTAACTGGAAAAACCACCTGAGTTTTGGCAAGGTGCTCAGGTTAAAATGTTAAGAGCTGAGTAGTTTGACTGGTGCCAAAGTTAAATGTGCTTCCTCAGTGATTAATGATCAGGCTCAGCCTCCACAAGAATGTGGTTTCACAAGCCCTCCTTTCTCACAGTGGTGTCATCTGCATGTCACTCATTCCTGCCTGCTGCCACTGTCACCTACATATGCACTTGTGCCAGTGTAACAGTTGATGTGACTGCACAGTGAATTAGATTAGGAAGCTAATTAATTCTTTCTAAAAACCTTTTCTGGGGGGAGGAAAAGGGGAGGAGAGGTTATTTCCTCAGTACAGTTCAGCATGTGCCTGTACCAGCAGTTGTCCTGGCACAAGTAAGGCTGTGGTGTAAGGTGAGAGTAAATTGGAGGAACCAAGTTGTTAAAGCCAGCACTGTTTCACAAACTGAGATGTTTGTGAAAATACACCTTGTTTTGGTGCAGAGCAGCAGGAAAGAGGATGTATCCACCTCTTCTGGGAATTGCTGGGTTGCAATTGTGGTCATTTTGCTCAGAACATAGACCTAGCTCTGAGTTGCTGTGGATCCCCATTCAGATCCCTCTTTTCTGTAGCAGACTGAACAGGAATCACATTCCTTCTAAATTCTGGAAGAGCAGGCTGTGCTAGAATAGAATGGATGTGAGTTTATTCACTGGTAGAGAGAAAAAAAACCTAACCAACCAGAAACTTTCTGTATGATACTGTTGATTTTTGGTGCAGTCATCTCACGTCCTTTCCTCCACTGTGCCCTGGGCACTGCTGCCACAGGAGATGCTGAAAGTGGCCTGGGGTGCTGCACAGATGTGTGTCCCTTCCAGGCACTGGCCTCAAATCTGCCTTTCTTTGGGCTGTAAACCAGCCCTCCTGGACTATCTTCTTCATTGCACAGCCTGTGCACTCCTTTCCCTGAACTTTATTTCCCTCTGGTGTAGAGGTTCCTTGCCTTCCTTTTTCCAGGTGTAATATAGTAAGGTTTTGCTCTTTTATCCAGTGCTTTCTACTTAGAGTTCTCTCAACTAATTCTGCACCTCCTCATTTCTTACACAGAAAAATAGATGTAGGTGACTGTAGCAGTGGAATACAGCCTGCTTTCCATCAGGGTGGGAATGGTTAAATGGCTGTCCTGGCTCCAGGCCACTGCTCAAATCATCTGCATTTTAATCGTTCCTTTTGGCAGCTTGATGTTCTTCTTTTTGAATTTGTATATCATGTTTCTGTGGTATGTGTGTTTTCTTCAATATAGATTAGTTATGTCATTAAATAAAGTTAATGAGCGACAACCAAATTCAGCTGCATGTCTGCAGGCATCTCGCATTGCCTACCTGAGACCACACTCACCCATATCGCTTCTGTTTTTCCAGTGCCAAGTTCTTCCCGTGCTGTTCCTGCCCAAGCACACAGTGCTGTCCTTGTGCAGTGTAGATGGGTACCTGCCCAACCCCTGTGACACTGTGAGGCAGTACTCACTTCACCTGGGATCTAAGGAAACAGGCTCATCTCAGAGTCAGAAATCAAGAGGAACTTGCACGTTCAGTGACGTGGTTCAGAAACCTAAATGAGATCAGAGTTGTGTCATATGACACAATGAGAAGCTAATGACATTAAAGTGTAAAGAGCAATAATTACACCATGCTGTTTTCTTTATTAATTTTATTATGTGAATTCATTGATCCCTTCAGTTGTGTCCATGGTTGGTTAACTGGTCAACTGCTAGAAGCCTCTCTCCAGATTTTACTCAGTTCTCAGGCAGGCATTTTTCCCATCTAAGTCGATACAATTTTGCCTGAGAAGAGGACTAGGAGAGAGAATTTTAACCACATAGCAGTGTTAAGAGCCTCTAGGACTTCTCTGTAAGCCCCAGGCTGACAAAGCAGCAACGCCACCCCACCAGCTCTGCCTCACACCCGAGGTTATCTTTGCTGTGGTTTATGCGCCCATCCGTGTCCCAGGAAATCAGCAGTGTGCCGTGCTTTTCTGCTCCTCACTTGGCTACAGGAAGCCCTCTATCTTGAGGCTGGCAGATTCCTACGCTGGGTTGCATCCCGGAGTCTCCGCGGCGCGCAGGGAAGCGTTTCCAGGCTGTTGTGTTCTGCCGCCTTCTCGTGGTCAGTGTTCTGCTTGCAGCCTTCTCTCCAAGGCAGGCGCTGCCCGGCACTTAGCGCCGTCCCTGAAGGGCAGCAGTGCTGTTCTGATTCTGGAAAGGTCGCCTAAAAGTAGCAAAAACCTTTAGGAAGAAAAGTGCAGAGGAGAACCGCAATGATGCTCAGAATGCTGGAGCGCCTCTCCTGCGCAGACGGGCTGAGAGAGCTGTGGCTGTTCAGTCTGGAGAAGGGAACGCTCCAGGGAAACCTCATTGTGCCCTCCCGTACTTAGAGGGAGCCTCTGAGAGGGAGAGGCTCCTTTTCTCTTAAAAAAAAAAAAAAGAAGGAGAGCAACTTTTTACTCGAGCAGATAGGACAAAGGAGAACGATTTTATATTGAAAGAGGAGGGACTTAGATTAGATATTAGGATGAATTTCCTTAGTGAGGCACAGGGAACAGGTTGCCCAGAAAAGTGGTGGATGCTCCATCTCTGGGAGTGTTCAAGGCCAGACTGGATGGGGCTCTGAGCAACGTGGTCTGGTGGGTGGCATCCCTGCCTGTGCCAGGGGGTTTGGCACTAAATGTCCTGTAAGGTCCCATCCCAAATCTTTGTATGATTCTATGATAAGTTCTTAATAAAGGAACTTTATAACAAAGCTGGTTTGAGCTGTGATACTGGGGCTTTGATAACATAATATGGTTCCAGGCCTAGTTTTAGTTGTCTCAGAAATCGTTTGTGTTGTTCCCTGAATTCAAATGGAGGAAAATTTGTTGGAAAAGTACAAAACATTAGGTCAAGGGATCTGAGTTACTGCTCTGTTTCAGCTGTAAAGTGTTGTTGAAACTTTAGAAGTAGCTTTATTCCTACCATTTTCTGTATGGAGAATGGAGTGACAATAACAAGTTCTTTATCACGGTATTTGGAGGTTGTTGATTGAAACAAGGACCTCAATGCAAAGAATATGTGGTGTAAAAGCCTGATAGAATAGGACTCAAGTTCTTTCAGAGAATCCTGTCTCAGGAGTTGTGTTTTTTAAATGCTTGCACAAAATCAAGGTGACCTCATGCCACATATAAATCACCACTTTTAAGTTGTTTCTCAATGAATTCTTACTGCAAAGCAGAAGACGACGAAGAAAAAATATTTACTTTCCTTTACTTTTCATGTAGGCATATTAGAATATGTTTTTTAATATATTTAGACCTAAGTTAAATCATTGATTAATCAATTGTTGATTTAACTTTTAAATTTAAAAAAAATTCTTTTGGGATAACTAGGAAGTAATAATAATTTCATTACTGTCTGGTCCATCTAACTGTAGTGATGTACAGGTGAAAATTCCACCAATTACCCTCCTGATAATTAATAACTCTTCCAATAGAAGAAAATTCACATGTTTTTTTCTGCATTCCTCCAAAGGAGTAAGTATAGAAATAAAGAAGTTCATAAGAAATGAGTATTGTCTCCAGCCAGTGTCACTTTTTTCTGCAATGGAGCAGTAATCTGAGGGACTTTAGATTTGCAGAGTACAGCAATTAGGGAATACTGAATGATTTTTGTGAGGAAAGACAGATGAAGAGGTGTCTCTGGTTTTATCTCTCTTTTCAGAGGCCACTGTTCAGGACTCAGCAGATGGACAACTTTAGGTCATTTGAGTGTAACAACTATCCAAGTGAATTTACCACCAATCAGAGCTAATTCAAGGGGTGGTGGATTTATGCTAAATGGGCTGGGGCTCAGTGTGTTGCAAAGTGTTGCTATGAAATCATCTGTGGTGGATTTGCTGCAGAGGAGATGGCAGAGTGCTGCGACTGCTCAGACAAACCACATCCTCCTGTGCCCAGCCCTGACCTACTGTATAAGCACATGGTGTGGGTTTGGGATAAAGGGGTGGGGTGAAAGGGAAGAGAGAAAGGAAGAGATTAATTAAAGGAGGAAAAAGAGACAGAGATCACCAGTCCCAGTTCCAGCATTGACTCCTGTCTGCTATTAATTACTAACAATTATTTGATATGTCAGTTTTTTCATAAGTAGCATATCCTGATAATTTTGGCTCATCACATCATATTATCTGGTTTTACCCTGTTGACTGATGCACTTTTCTCTTTAAAAGCTCTTTAAACACATCCCTTAACTGTATTCCTAACACCTCATCCTGCACTGTTGCAAGTGAAGTCAGCAATTGCCTGCCTTCACTTCTTCACTAAATATGGAAGACTTAACCCATTCCCTACTCTTTTTATATAGATCTTTCAAGTTTATAAGGGTCAAGCCCTTTAAAAAATTAATTACTTAACATGTAGCTGTGACAAAGTTGATTTTTCCAAGTAAATTACTTCTAGTATTGCTAATACTTATTAAAAAAATTATCCCTGTGTTTCCCTTATATTACTTCATCTTGTTTTCAGATTTTTGAGTTTGTAAGTCCTTTTGTGCTGATTTATATTTCCAAATAAGCTATATTTTTATATTCAAGAAATAGTTTAGATATGGCAGTAAAGACATGGAATTTTTATTAACAAATACTGTAGATGCTACTAATTTCTATTAGTGGAGTTAATAATTTTCTTCTCCTTGCTCTTACATGAAGATCAAACCACTTAATACTAGGATTTACAACTGATTCTCTGGAATTTTATATCAGTATTTACTGGGAGCTCTATTTACTATGCAGATAAAAATAAGTAGTACAAATAGAGTTAAGGTTAAAGAAAATATTTGAATAGAAGATAGTAGATGTGAAAAGTACGTGTCTGAATGGCAAAGCATTGGAAACAGATCCTGGCTTGACACAGAACATTACAGCTTCATGGAAGTTAATAGACTTATCCCAGTTCACATGTAGAGTTCAGACACAAAATAATGAAGTTAAGCCCCAGAGAAAAAGGGAGAACTGTGGATGGGACTTGGAATGCAGTGAGGAAGTCTGTAGGTTGCATGAAAAACACACAGCCGAGATGAGAGTAGTGCTTCAGCCACTGGAATAATTTTTCCTCTGTTTCTGCATGTCTGCTAGTCGGCTCATAGATGTTTTCTCCTACACGCAGGCCATGGAGCAGCTAAGAAGGCGCCGGGTTCGTCTCCAGCTCTGTTTAAAAGTGCACTCGAAGGCTGCCGCCGCTGGATGTCTCTCTTGCTGCGCTGTCCTGGGCCGGCCGCTCGGAGCCAGGAGCCAGCCCCGCGGGGGAGAAGTGGCTCGGTGTGCAGAGCCCGGCGGACTGCGGTGGTGGCACAGCTCTCAGCACACGAGACTGTGAGGTGTCAGCAAAATTAACAGATGAGAAATGCATTTTTCTTCCATTGCAAGAGCAGTTTTTACCCGCCCCGTTCTTCTCAGCTGTGCTCTGTACCGTTGTACTAAACCCGCTGCCAATAACTGAATATTATTTGAGAGAATAAGTTAAAATTGGTAATGCCTTTCTCAATAGTTACCAGATGTAAGCAGGTACTCTGTTAGACTGGATAGCAGAAGTGCACCAGATAAATGTCCTTTTTTCATGCCAGGGGTTTCTGGCCCAGATCAGTTAAGTTGGGAGCAGCTTCATATAAACAAAACTAGATTTCCCTGTTCTGGAAGAGTCTGCACTCTCTGCTTTCTCTGTTCTGAAGCAGAATTGAGAGAGACACACCTTCAGAACTTCCAGTGAAATCCTGCTCTGAAAAAGTAGACATTAGGAGAGAATTTTGGTTACCTGTGTGAGTCAAGGGTGCAGGACCAGGTCTTTGCCTCGCTCAGCTGCTGCACTGGAGAGGCAATGGAAATCTTTGTGTGTGCACTTTATCAGCTCTTGTTTGTTTGAGGCATCAAAAATACATGGAGGCAGGAGAACGCTTCAGGAGTTCTTCTGAGGTTAAGAACCTTGAGGTGTCTGACTTGTGCAGAATCAATGAGTTCTGTACTGTTTCACAGGGCTCTCAGAGATGGGCAACACAGGGAGTGATGCCTCAGGCAGTGATGCCTCAGGCAGTGCTTCCAGGAGGACCTATGAAGGTGAGTGCAGGGAATTTTGTTTCAGTGACCTAGCTAGATTAATACAGGAATTTGGGGTTAGGTTGGAATGTAATAGAGATCTCTAAGTTTCAAGGTAATGTGATGAGAAGATAATTTTTTCCATTCCTCAATTCTCCACACTGTTTTCAGAAATTTTCATCTGTATATTATAAAATAGTATATTTCCTTATATTCATATTGTATCTTTAATTCTTTAAGTGAAAAAACAACTTAGATTACAAATTCTGAATGCTAAAAGTCTTATATATTTCAGAATTTTGCTGGACATTTTTTTTCCTGCATATTTTTTTCTCAGTGTATGTGAAAGGAGTTACATAACTTTTGACTTTAGTGGCTGGCCAGTATTTGAGCTCCTCTAGTTTATTTATGTCAGAAATGTTTATACAAAGTGATATATCTTTGTGTACATTCTTTGTAATCAAAGTGGGATTAAACTGAGGTCCTGTTTTCCTGAATGTAGCAGGAAAAAAGACAATAGGAAACAGCTCCTTTGGCAGTAGCCCAAGCTTTTCTTTTCAATCAGGGCTGCACTCAGAAAACCCTCACTCCCTTTTTTCTCTCTTTGTGGTAATTCAGGACCATTCTACAAAGTGCTTCACTGGTTTGGGGTGTTTTCTTACCTACATTTGTAACATTTCTGACTGGGCCACACAATTTTGCTAAAACTATGTACATACACTTTTGTGTTTGCATCCACATGGCCCAGATGGATTTTTTATTTGCTTGTCTTGTGGCTGGTGCTTGGGAGGCAAATACCTATTTACCTCCATCTCAGTTACATTTCAAACCCCTTTTCCTATCTAGGACTACATACTGCTTTAATTCCACTCCACTTTCTGTGGGGTTTCTGTGAGGCCATTCAGGAAAACAGGCAGGGAAAGAAGTTTTGGTCTCTCTTATCTCAGACAGTAAAATTTAAGGAATATCAAAAGTGTTGTTTGACAGTCTAAACTAAAGGCTCATTGCCATGTTCTTAAAGTCTAGGGCAGACAAATCTGCATTTTGCTATATTGAATATTTAAAAGCCCCTTAGTCCTTCAGAATTTTAGCTTTTCCAGGCTTGTATTGAAAAAGATGTTTGCCTAATCCTGACTATGTATAAAAACAATAATCAGAAGTGGTTGTGCAGTGCAAGAGCCAGATTGCATGGTTGTTATCTTAGACTGGCAGTGAAACCCCTGGAGAGCTATTTAATTATGTAAATTAGCATGAAATTAGAAAATTATGTTTACTTTGAATTTTTGGGGGGGATGTTTGGGTTTTTTCCCTAGCAAAATCAAGAATAAGCATCATCAAAACATATGGTTTGTTTCTATAGCTTTTAGCTAGATTTAGCAATTACTTCAGAGTTCATAAGTAGTTATCTCATCTGTATCTTGCAAGAATAATTGTCAAAACTGCCAGTAGTGTGCATGTCTTAAAATTCTTCAAAAGGAGAAATGAAGGGAAAGGGGCAATAATATACACAGATGTACAGTGCAGTGCAGAGCTCTAAAGTTCCAAAGTCTTTTTTTTAACCAAAAGCAAGTGTCCATTTAATTCTAGAATTGTGGAAGAAAAGTGGATCTGTAATTATGTTCATAATCAGAGTGGTACTTTTTAGGGCCTTAATCTAAATAATGTAAAATATGTAGGTATTTGAGCAGCATAAAGAATGTGGAAGTTGATAATACAGGAGGTTACTGTGGTGTAGGGAAAGGAGGGAGTTCTGGATTCTGAAATACTGAAATTCAGCTTAGCTCAGCTGGAGCTCTGTATTTCTATTGATGTAGACTAGTTGAAAACTGGTTTATTAATTCAAGTTGCATAGAAACAAAGCAAACAAACAAAAAATACTGTTATGAAAGCATCCATCTAGGAAAACATTTGGGAAAGAAAAATACCATGAAAACAGCACTCCTTCTAAATTAAATTTACTATTACATTTAATAAAGTTTCCTAGTAGGGAGCTCCTGGAAAATGTGGACTGAAATGTGAAGCAAACTGTCAGTGCTCTTCTTGCTGCCTTGATGGTATATTTACAAGTACTAAATTTCTTAAATTTTTTTTCATTACTTCTAAAGAAACTTTCTAGAGAAAAAAAAAAATGCTTCACAACCACCTGGAGGAGCATTTGCTATGATTGTTTCCAAAGGAGCAGCTTAAGAGTTTCATAAATATCAAAGTTAATAGGCTCCTAGAAACAAGGAAAATTGCCTGTAGGTGATTTCTACTTACACAGAAACAGCTCCTCTCTGAACTGCAGTCTTCTCCAAACTTTCTCTCCAGGCCTGTTGCCTATTACTGCGTACTTTGCTGAGCTGTTCCTGCTTCCTTTTGCTGTTTTGAATCAGCAGTGGGTAGAGCAATACTTATATGAAATGTACTCGAGGGTAAAACATGATCTCACAAATTACAGAAAATAAACAATATTAAGTGTAGCTTGTGGCTATAGGCAGATCAGAAACAGTCTAATGGGAACACACTGGTTTTTTGAAAATGAGACAGCTATGCCACATTGTCACAAAGCCATGGTTATGGCTGGATTTGAAGAACAGAAAATCTTTCCAAAAGTGGCTTCCAGGAAGAAGTCTGAGAAATAATGTGTTTTTCATGTATAGAGTCACTACTTGGTATGCAGTGGGAGATGCTGCTCCTTTATTTTTGCTGCCTTTTTTTTTCCCCTCTTGATTTTAATCTTAATGGTGTTAAGGCACTTAATGCTATTGATAACTTCTACTAAAAATATAAAATCATTGTTTCCTGCATAAACAGGATAATATGTATATGCCTGGTAATGGTCATACTTGGAGTAAGAGCTCTTCCCTCTCCTTAAAGGTGCAGGAAAACTCTACCATTATATATATTACATATACAGCTCACAGAACTGTGCTTGGGAAAGGACCTGCAGTATGATGAGATGTGCTGGAAAACTAGGTCTTCCTGTTGCCTTTCATAACAGGCTTTGGGTCCTGGTGGGCTTTCTGCTGCCAGAGCCTTAAAGCAGCCTAAAGGCAGTAGAGTTGATTTTACAGAAAGCAGCAGGAGGCTGAAACAAGACTGAGCAGGGCTGGTTATAGCACGGGAAGAGTCTGGTGGAAGCCACTGGGGCTGTCTGCATCAGGGCTGAGCTGGTTCTGCCCAGGGAATTGTGATGTGGCTCACAATATTGCACCTGGGATGCCCATTAGAGACAAATGAAGAGGGCCTTGCTCTGTTCTTCTTTACAGTTCCATGTTTTGGTAATTTCATTTATCTATAGACAGCTACTCATCATATTAGATATTTGTATATCACATTCTTCACGTCTCCTAAATTTTTTGTCAGTGGGGAAGAAACATTCATAAAGTTGTGGCAAGTTTCAGAAGCCTGTTATCTGAGCCTGTTATCTGAAGTTTTACCTAGCAGCTTTCATACAAACCTTTATTTTTGAAAGCTAACTCTGCAAGTACATTGTTGCTATTGACACCCCTGGGGGACTGGTTCCCTCTAGAAAATAAATGTATGCATCCTTAGCAAAGATGGTGTTGTAGTGAGCTCTTAATTCCCTCAATTGCTGTTTTTTGACAAATCTATCCCTGATTCTCTGTTACAGGATGTAGAGTAAAATAAGGGAAAACATTTTTCCTCCTTCAGGCAACAAGTAAGCCTCTCCTTCCTTCTGTCCACTGAGCTGCAGTTGAACAAAAAACATCACAGGAACTTAAAGGGAGAAATATAATCAAATATATGTTTCTTCTAATCACTATGTACAATATAAAATGATACTTGACTCCCAACAGTTCACTCTAAAGTGTGTGTTTCTCCTTTCCCCACTTCACTAGTCTGAGATAATGAGGTAGGGACCAGCCACAGTGAGGCTGCTCTGGACTTCTCTCACTCTGCTGTGGCTGTCAACACCAAAATTTGTGTCACCTCTCTCTTTCTCTTGATTGTGGGGGTCCTTCTCTCCTCTTACTCTCTTTTTATCACTGAGTCCTCCCTTCTCCTCATGTCACTCTTGTTTTCTTGATTCTCCAGCAGCTTTTCAGCTTGGCCCCACACTGGCAGGATAGAGTGCTACTGTATATTTTGTTCTGCCTGATTGGAGAAGCTGAAGCTTATCATCCCTAGGACTTCTCCAAGTTGCTGTGTGTAATTGAATTGTCTGGAGTGTTAATCATCATTGGATTATTCTGACATTCTTGATGCAAAAATATGTACATTAAAATAATAATGTAATTACAGAATTTGCTTTTAGCATGAATATATCTCTTCTTAGTGACACTGAAATTATTTACTACTCCCAATATTTATATATTGTTTTGACAGATATGCAGTGGACTGTGAGTAATTTTAAGGTGGCACAGTTTGTTCCATGCAGCTTAAAAGCAAGTATGTCCCCCCTCCCCTTTTACCTCATCACATTTTATTATTAATGGACACATTTGAATTGTCAGCTTTCCCAGAACCTTGGTGTATTGGCTGGAATGATCAGACCAATTGCTTAACCATGTCATCACTAACTGGAGTACTGAACGTGCTCTTGCTCTTGCTTTATCTTTTCCCCAGCAATTCTTCTGTGGGTTTTTTTGTTGGTTTGTTTTTTATCCCTTTAGTTTAAATATAAGAAATTGAAGCCAAAATGGCCAGTAATGTGGAACTGTAGGTTTCCAGGAGCTGTGTGGGCTAGGAGTAAACTTTTGACTTTGTCTGGAGGCAGGATGCTAAGGCAGCTCAGCTGGCAGGTTAATGGTGATTGTCATGAATATTAAATGGCAGAACCAAAACAAAACTCCCAGAGAGACATTTATGCACAAATCTCACATAGCAACACAAGCAGCTCAGACAGCTGGCTCTCTGTAGGCTTTCTTGAAAGAAAACAGTGCTGAGGCATATTAGGGTGATTTTTATAAACCGGAAAGCCAATTTGTGATGCACTGTTTGAAAGTTAGAGGCCTTAATGATTTATAGCTTGAGGCAGAAAATCTGTTTTCTGAAGTAGATAAATAACAGGTAAATTATATCTATGCTGTTCTTCCTTGGATTAAGTGCTTCAGAATATTTCTGGGTTTTGTGCTGTCTGAAAATATGTAAACAAATGTGTACAAGCCTTACTCTTAAAGTTCATACCAACTTTCTGGTGTGCAGGTATAGTCCCACTTTTCCCTCTAAAGTTCCTCCAGTCCCTTTTTTGTTTTGATTTGGTTTTTTGGTTTGGTTTGGGTTTTTTCTCTAAAAAACCCCAAAAAAACCCACATTGAAGGGCACAAAATAATGAACCACATTTGACTTTGTTTCTGTTTTGTGATTTGTTCCAGACAGAGTAAGAACTTGCTATTCACAGAGTTCCTCCTCTGGCTCCTGTGGTGTAAAGCTACCTCCTGCTACATGGAAAAAGTTGCAAAAGAATTAAAATTCAAGAAGCCTGGATTTATTGGAAGTAACACCAACGTAGATCTGGGGTGATTCCATTAACAGCACTGCAGTCATGCTGTTTCTAAAAGAATATCTAAAGGTGAGACATTCTCCAGGGCCTAGAGAGTGATCTTTGTTAAATTTTTAAGCTGGGATCAGATTCTTGCACATACCTTCCTTGACTTTTGTGGTTATTTAAATTTCTACCAACTTAACATGTGGTTCAGTGATTTCCATATTCCACAAGGAATGAGCTGAAATAACAGAGTAGGTTTCCTCAGATAACTGCATGCAGGCATGATCCATTTTGTGGTGTTAGTCTGAGTATAAAAAGATAAAGTAAATCTAAACTATTTTTAGGTGCAGTGAGTTAGTCTAAATGAGTTGATGGAAAAAGATATAAATGAAAGGACAGTCCAGTTAGAGGAAGTTATGGACAGTAATGCTTTTATATAAACATTTTATAGAATTCATTTGGCTTTCCAAACTCTGTCTATAAATCAAGAAGTGCTTTCCAGTAGCTCATAGAGACCTCTCAAGTCACATGGTACTACCTTTCTACTTCTTGTTCAATTCCATTGAAAGCAATATATACATATATATTTAAAGTAGGATTTTAAAACTATTTGTGTAAATAATTGATGCAGGTATTCCAGTGATTATTATGTGACTACCAACAGTATGTACAATGAAAAATATAAGTGGCCAGCAGGTTCCCAGCTGTGAAGAAAACAAATTCAGCGAGATAATTTTTCAGCTAGTACCAAGAAAACCCCTGATTTATTTCTGTTGTTCTTAAATCAAACAGCCTAGTGGAGTTTTTGGGGGTTTTTTTAAGGTAACATAAACCAGATACATTTCAAAGACTTAGACTAGCTCATGTTTGTGTTTTCACAGTACCATGAGGAATTTACACCCACTCCCTCTGACAGGCCTTGCAATAAAATGAGCTACAGTATTGTAGAAGAATAGTTTGTAACTATTTGCCTGTGTATTAAAGCTTCCCATAAATACATATTACTTGGATCAACATGGGTAAACCATACTTCAGCTGAAAGATGAAACACCACAACGTGGGTTTTCTTCCTCTTTGGAATGAGGAAAGTAGAGTTCCATAAGGGAGCATTATTGATACAACAGCAATCTTGGGGTCCTGCCAGCCCAAATGTCCAGCCAACATTACCTTCCTCAAAAGGCTGAAAGTCACAACAGGGATAAAAGTCACAAGGAATTCAATGAAAACTCAGCTTATCTAACAGCTAGGAAACCTATCATTAAGGATGGCAAAGTGGTAGTGAAGCTGAGAACTGCACCTTCATTTCTGTGTCCCAGATCACCTCTTCATTGGCTGAACTCCAGCCTTCTTTCTTAAACTGGAATGGGCATCATTTAAAGACAAAATGGGAAAATTTAATAAGTTATGGACTGAATAGCAGCAGCATGTTTTTCCATGAATCCAGGCATCTGCAAGATATCAAGGCCAAAAGCATCATATTTTTGGAAAGCGAGACTGAGGTTGTCAAGCAAGGAGGCAGCAGCACGAGCTGTTGAATTCACGCTGATTTCCCCAGAACCGTATCCAAGGAGGATGTCACACTCTTCTGTTCTCAAGTTCAACCTTATGTCTGAGTGCATCAGCAGGTTTCACCTCTTCTCAAACAGTACTCTCCTGTGATTTATTTATAATCTCCTGCTGCTTCTTGTCAGCAGTTTCACTCCCCTTCCTTCCCTCTGCCTCACGTTGTTCCATTCCACTGAGACGCTGCTGCTTCACATATGAACCTTTCAGCAGCCTGTTTTCCTGCAGCTGCAAGACATGCTAAACTCAAAGGAGACCACTCTGAGGAATGGGAGGGAATTTAGGGACAATATTAATATTTAATGTGTAGAATCATAGAGGCTCAGCACATACCACACATCCCTGCTAAGCTCATGTTCTTAAAATCCTTTCCAGTTCACTAAAATTGATGGGTTGATCTTTTACATACATTAATACTTAGAGTTTTTCAGATATCTTTACAAGCTCATTTCTGCCTACCATTTTTGTTGTGTCAGGGTGTTATTTATGACCTGTTCAGTTTAAGAAATACAAGGAATACAACATGTTTTAAAAGACTGTTGCCTTTGTCTAAATTGCTAGATCTGTCTGTTGTGTATCTCAGGTGCACATGTACATTTGTCTTGGTGTACCAGGAAAATACTTCACAAATGCCTTGGAAGTCCTACTGCCCTATTCTTAAAAAGCAATGCATAACTATTTTAAAGTACAGAGCATGGTTAAACAATAAATAAGAAAAAAATCCTTGAAATGCCTGAGGCACTTCCAAGACGTGTTACCTAAGAATGTAATCTCAATTTAAACATGTAATCCCTCTGATTACCACTTTTGCCTTAAGTATACTTAGGTGAGCTGCAACAGTTCAGCAGTTCAGAATGAACACTTTGCTTTTTTGTGCAATGATATTTATCATTGATAAAGATTTTAGGAGTTTTACTCAAATATAAAGATTAATGTAATGAATAATTTTGAGTTTACCTGGACATTTATCAGTGATCATTACCAACACAAGACTGCAATGTAAAATAAAGGCTATGGAGCCACAGCCCACAGCAATAGGCAAATAACCTTCCTAGGATGCTCTTGATCTGCCATGGCTATTTTGAACCACTTATCAGTTTCATCTCTAAAGTTATCCTCCAGGCAGTGAATTGCTTGGTTGCTAAGTTCTGTGTACCCAACACAAATGATTTTAGAATCCCTGCAAAGCAGCAGAGAACAAGGCAGGAGGAAGTTTTCAGTCATAATTTAATTCTGTCAGCCCAAACTGGCTGAAACAAGAGCTACCTTCAAGGAATTTTTGTTTTTCATTCAAAGATTTTGTTGCCTACAAAAGAATGGTGAAAGGCTCTAAGTTTCAGCTCTACATTCAGACATTCTACTAGCTTAGGCCTGGTTCATGTGTTTGACTCTCTGCACTCCACTATCTGTGTTGTTGTAATCTTTAAAGCCCCAGGAGATACACCAAGAAGTGGATTAAAATTCTCACAATGCAAGTGTTAGATTCAAATCTTTTTAAAGGCTTTATCTGCTGCCTTTGTACAGTATGGGAAAACTTTCAGCAAAATCTGGATGGTAAAATATAGACACTGGGACAGTGATTTCTTTTCCTGTGTTCAGAGAGGTTTCTTTAAGTAGAGGGAAAATTAGGTCATATTTTGATTTTTCTTGGCTGGCTTATCTCCAAGATGGCCTGCACTCAGTTTCTTCTAAACTTTTTCACTTCTCAGAAGGAAAATAACATATATATTATGAATATATCAGAATGATAAAAAGTCATGTCAAGAAGCACTACAGAACATGGTAATCTGAACATTCATCAACAGCACAAAGTTTCTGATGGCAACAGCTACAAATAACTTAGAGGAAACATTAATAGAAATTGTTTATTCAAGAGTATTTCCTGTGGCTCTGCAGTTCATCCAGGTGCACAAGCTCTATTTTTCACAGAGCATTAATCTCTGTTTCTCTTAGTTTGGATTTCTCAACAACAGATTACCCAAGCCAAGCTCTAAGTAGGTTTCGTAAACAAGTAAATTAGGACTCACACTTTCTCTACTGAACAGAAAGAAAAAAGCCAAACCAGAAGGTGTTATGGAAAGACCAACAGATGGGTAAGGGAACAAGTTTGCATTGTTACCACTGGCCATATTTGACAGAAGCAAAAATAGGAAGCACTGTTATCAGACCAAATCTACCTTGCCAGTATTACTTGTCCCAGTAGCACAGTAAGATAAATTCTCATTTCCCACCTATTCTGTTTTCTGGGTTAGGGATTTTGGGCAGGCTAAGGTCAAAATCATGCCTATGCTATTAGAGTACTTCCAGTAGTGATGTCCACCTATCATACAGTGTCTTTGACACTCTGACTGAACAGAGTGGGGGAAAATAAATTCATTTTTTGAAACAGCACCAATTTTTCTACCAAAGCAGACAGATACATTGTACATTGTAATTGTCTGAACTGGCTTTCACAGAGCTCTGAGTGAGGTGCTACAAATCTAAGAGTTTGGTGATTTTTTTGTTTGTTTCAAAGCACTCACAGACAAGGACTAGTTTGTTTGAAAACTGCCATTTTGTATACCATGTAAATAGCTTTCAGGTTATAGGTTCATGTGCATTTATATGAATATGACTTATGGGGGCATGGATTTTTCATATAAATTGCATGATTTGTATATTTTTTTCCTGTATGGACAGGAAAACATTAGGCAAAGGATTAAATGGATGATGGGTAACAAAGAGTGTGTTTGTCATCACTTACGTCAGTTCTGGGATTTCAAGATGTCCCGTGTTCATCTGAGAAGATGCAAATCCTAATCAGAGCTGCTTAGCACATCTTCCTGATGTGCAGCTGAATCCTTCTGAATGGCAGCATTTTCACTCACAGAAGTAGTCAGATGTTTTTTTCACTTTTTTTTTCCTTTCAGTTCGACCAGATCAGCTGAAAAATTAGCATTAGGCTTCCTAAGTGAATCTTTCCACATCTCTTCCATTTTCTCTTGAGTGCAAATCACACTGAGCCCATTTCAGATAAATATATTCATCTATAAGAGACAGAATACATATGTGAAAGTCATCTAAACCATTTTTTTCTTGTTCTACAGGTCCTTGGGGGTCTTACAAGGGAAAACTACAGTAATTTAATACCTTTCCAAAGTATCATTTGTTGAGTATATTGCCTGATAATTGCTTTGAAACAACAATAAAAGGAGGTAATTTACAAACTGCTTTGAGGCTTCTCCCATTCCAAAGCAGCATCCTTAACCAGGTAAGCATCTTCTTTTCATTTTTACTGAAACATGAATTTCTGCCAGGTCTAACAAGTGCAGTCTGAACTGTGATCCCACATTGATTCCCACACTGATGTTGTGATGAGTTCGCAGCCAGTGGTACCATCAGACCACGAAACTGCAGCCTGGGCTGCAGTTTTCAAAGCATCACAAGGACTTTTCTGCAGAAGAAAACTAATATAAAATCTGATTTAAGTCAATGAAAGACTCATATTTTGGCAAAAGACTACAAAAAAGTGGTGTCCATATATATCATTATGGATAGAAAAGATATAAATTTCTGTCTGATCCTGAATTCTTGGAAAAATCTCAGCTGCTCAATCTGCAGGATTCAGAGCCCCTGCATTCCAGCAGGTGGTCTTGTTCATATTAGGATGCAATAACTAATAACAGATCCTAAGTAGGATTTCTCTTCACTGCAGTCTCTACAACTACAAAAAACAAAAAACGAAAAACCAAACCAAAAACCAACAAAACCCCACTTTGATTTGTATTTCATAAACTCTTTATTGAATTTTTGTTGCTTACACTTGTAGTCCTGATGCTTCAGTTGTTAATAAGAGAAGTCCTTCTTAAAGTAGGGATAATAGAATTTATCCTGTCAAAAATGTGTTAAGATCAAAGTGAGGAACTGCTGAAAAGAGTGCCAGGTGGGAAACACCAACTCATATTATACATCATCTAGGTAAGTGAACCCATCTGATAATTCTTAACATTCTAAAGAGTAAACTATTATCAAATACTAAAGGAAGGCAATTCTTGGTGCAGCAATTCATTAAAACCTTAGACCAAAGTTAGCAAGATGCATGTTGGAAGCCCACAGCAAAAATAATGACATTTGCAATGTTATCTGGAAACAACAAGCAAATTGAAAAGAAATTCTACACTCTCCAAAGGAGGTGTGGAGTAGGAGGGCTACAAAAGGGCTTTGCTTGTTTTGAGTGCAATTTATAGATCATGAAGGCACCTGTTTCACTGGAATAATATGCAGGTCAGGGAAATGCAGCTGCCTGAACAAAGCAGCCACAGCAGACAATTTGCTTTTAAGCAAAATAAATTTCAGGCCATTGGCAAGTGAAACAACCTTAGACATAAAATAGTGTCATTAAATTAACAGTAAAAGAAATACTGTAGTACTCTGGATGCATCTTCAAAAAGCAGTCAGTGGAAAAGTGTTTAGGATATGTCCACTTAAAGCCTTATTGTTGTAACACTTCTACTGAGTGGGAAGTGATTAAACGTGAACCTTCAGCTTCCAAATGGATATAAAGCCAAGAAGGAAATGTTTTGCATTCTGAAGTGCATTCAGTTGTGATACTCTCATCTTTAATAACAGAAAGGAAGGACTAAAGCATCTCCCTCACAGAGGTGGGTGAGAGCAGGTTTTATATCACCATTTCCTGTTGCAGCAGGAGCATTTCCTCACCGAAAAGAACATGAAATTTAGTACAAGTTGAAGCTGAGCTACCTGCTTTGACATCAGCAAAGGTGATTTCATAGGGAGAACAGGAAAAGCAGGGGGAGAACAGGAAAAGCAGGGAGAGAAGAGGAGCACTGAGCCACTTGCAGGTGATGAGCTGCAATCCAACTACAAGGGTTTTTCTTGAAATGCAGCTGGGTATCATGATCCCAGATGAAGCAAAAACTGTTACAGTAATCACAGCAGCACAACTGCTGAAGCTGCCCCATCAGGAAGCATGCAAGGAAAGGAGGAGAAGGGAAAAAACCAGTAGGCACTGAAAAATTATTTGTGAAATGCTGGCAAACAATCAAACCACCATTACCACCAAACCCACATGCATTCCCACAAAGACAACAAGTATCAAGGAGCAAATCAAATCTCCTTGGTATCTAAACAAAAGGCCAGCAATAATAATAATAAATAATAATACAAAATAATTATCTGAAGCAATAGTCATTTCTTAGATGCTGATTTACTTTTTCTACCCAGAGCACCATCCAGCAGTGGGAGGGGAGGCCCATGGAGTCCCTCCTGGGAACAAAGTGGTCCAAGGGTCAGACACCAAACAAATCTAGAATAAAATCTGTAACATTGTGAAAGGATGGGTAAATGCATACAAACAGCTTTTCTAGTTATTCAACTGACAGGCAGCTGTCCCCTGCAAACCAGAAGGTGGAGAGTCATCTAATAAAATCTTCCCTTCACAGAAAATTACCCAAAAGCTTAAGAAATAGAACAATGCAGAGTCGTATTTTTATTATATCTATACTATCAATACAAAATTAGGAGCAGCTGCTTAGTTTTTCCCATATCAATCAAAATGGTGACAGTGACAGATAAATCCACATATAGGACAATTGACATTCTATTTAAGTTAGTGAAAGTCAGAGGTTAGCAGAATTTATACAGCTCAGGCTTTTACAGTCCTCTTGTTGCTGAAAGACTGCCAGGGAAACACCATAAAGGGGGTTCTGCTCTCACCCTGCAGGACCTGCACTTTTATTTCAGGTTAAGAGGAAGAGGAACATGGCACTGCACACTTCATTAAAACTGCAGTGATGAAGCCAGAGTAAGAGCAAAGGAAAACCAAGAGACATAAAAAGAGAGAGCTGAAATTGTTAATATAAAAATGCTCACAATATCCACAGGACACTAAACTGCTATAATAAACTTGTGCTGTAGGAGTGTGTGGCTATGATTTCCTCTTTTTGTCAGAGAAAGATTGGAGGAAGGTAGAAGGAAATCATCATTATCTAATATAGATGATATATTTGATAATTATTTTAAAAAATTAGTCATTTATCCAAAACTAACATAAGAATCTTATTTAAAATGTCACAGTAGTCCTCATGGGGGAAAAAAAAGATTTATTTTTCTTGGTTTACAGCTGTAGGCTTTGCAGAAATACTCCACAGTAACTGCTTTTGAGGAGACTGAGTGGTTTTATATCCAGTATTCTCAAACCTATCAAATCATAAACCCCATAATGCTTTTTTAAATGTAAACCTCTATTGCACCTGTCTGTACTTGTGATACCTACATTCACATGAAACACAGAAAATTGATGTTAGCTTGTCCAAATAATTAATTTACACTTTTCCAAGGAGTGGGAAACAACTTGAGATTTACAAAATGACCAGATATATTTCAATTATTAAAAGCTTTCTTCTCTATTCTAAGGAATGTCATTTTACATTATACACTTTTTAAGAGAGAAATCCGGGCAGAAAGAACTTGCAGGTTAAATAATTCCAGTAATTCCCAGCAGACAGCCCAGGTGTATGACTCTACTACAGATCTGTTTGTTTTCTCTGTGCTCTGTGTGTACACACTCATATTTTCTGAGCAGAGAACTGACTCACATGGTAGCTCATTGTAGTAATGAACTCCACAACATAGGGAATTAATTTAATATTCTGCTGTGCCTCTCCCCAGGCATTCTCTCAGTACAAAAATGCTCTTCAAAACTCATCTTTAATGCTGAAATGTGGCTGATCTTCAGGTTTAAAGTCCAGATTGGGGCTGCCATCCTCGTTCAGAATTCGCCGAGAAGTATAGCCAACAATTGGATATTTGGCTTTATAAACATTATTGAAGATGTCATCCAGGGACTTCAGTTCCTCCTCTGTGAGTCCTGTCTAAAGGAAACAGGGAAATGAGAATCCTGTCTCAAAGAAATAAAAATAGAGATATTTACATGCTTTTTTTGTCATGATTACTGTAAACCTTAGGGTCAGCTTTTGGGTTTACACTGCAGAGCACGATGAACAAAATTGATAGTACAGCCAGTAATTTTATTCCTTCCATTCAAATTCAGCCTTGACAGAACTTTAATGTGTTCAGGTCAAACAAGCAACAACCCACCACCAGAGCTAGCATCCACTGCCAGGTCAGGGTACACCAAACCAATTGACAAAGAAAGGGATTTACTGTCTTTGTGAGCCTCTTTTTAAAGAGTAGGTGACTGCCCTATTGCATGCTTACAGAAGTTGTATTGGTTCCACAGATTATCTGTCCTCCTGAAGGCTGTTAGCACCTTTTGTGAGCACTAAATATATATCTATTTTATGTATTTAAAGAGTACTAATACATTTTGGTTTAAATATGTGAATCAACTTATATAAATACAAGCAATTTATAATCATCACTCATCATCTTGCATAATAAAAATTGGCAAAATGGAATTAAACTGATGGCACATTTTCTTACTGTGTCATGTGTAAGATCTGCTGGATCCAGAGACATCTTTGCAACTCCTCTTGTGGAGTCTTTTCCAACCAAAGCATTGTATGGGGCTCCTTTTCCATAAAATTCTGTCAGATTAAAAAACAACATGCAGTGATGATCTGACAATGTTCAGCCCCTTACCCTTCACCAGCCTGTTACATGTCAGTGAACTGAAAGCAGCAACTCAAGTCTAAGACTCTTCTTTCCAGAACTGACTTGGGATTTCCTACTTTTTGGGGTTATACAGCTGCTGAACTTCCTATACTGCATTCTTAAAATTTATCTGTTATTTAGGGAGTGGTGCTTTGCACATCATGAGATGCTTGTAGACTCTGGAATTTGCAAGCCTTGTCTAATTTAGGATTTGAAGATCAGCCTACCCAACGTGTGTGCCTGGACAAGGTTAGTACAAACACAGCAGCAAGCCATCAGTTTACTTATGGTGACATTAAAGCAAGTGTCAAAGACCCATTCACACTTTTGATAGCAAATCTGGAATAAGTAGCAGGAGTTCAAATTAAAACATCTGTAGTTATCAGGGAAGGCACAAACAGCAAGGGGTGTGAACACCAGCACCAAAGGAAAAGATGCAGCTGCAGCAGTGTTGATACTGTACAGGGCACTCAGGGACATCCAAGTTGGCTTTGATCTGCTCAGTTCGTGTACCCAGGGCAATAAAATGCTGTAGCAGCAGTTTCCTCATGGCCTGACCCCACATCAGTGGTCTGGGAAGTGTCTTCCAGTTTCTGTCAGCAGTGCCCAAGCTACCTGGACAGTGCTGGCTCGTCTGACTACATGTTGTGATCTCAGACCAGTTTAAGTTCTAGACAAAACTTCAGTGGGGGAGCTGTCAGAGGAGGAAAGTCAGGTTTTCTAGAAGAGGAAAAAGTGCATTCTTTTTGTTGCAATTGAACTGGAGGCTTCCAAAACATTGGGAATATTTAGAAACAAATGACTGAATAATAACACGAAAGCAAAGCAGACACAGAGGAGAAGCACACTAACCTTTTCCAGAGGTGACATCAAACACTACTCCCTTCACTGCCAGGTAGATGGGCTGTCCTTCCTGCAGAGAAAGCCACCAACACACCCTCAGCTCTTAAGCACAGGCAAAAAGCAGTTACTTTTAGCTGTGAAATCCACAAGCTCTCAGGACACAAATTCTCTGTTGTGTGTTTACTCTTCTTACACCAGCATACACATTCCCCCTCTTGACATTTCTTGCTTGTGCCTTCAAACTGTCCCTAATATTCTTTGAAGGTTCAACCATAAGCAATGAGAGAATCTTTTTAATCTTAACAGCACAACCATATAAAACTTGTCCCTTTTGCAAGTCACCTCTTGTCTGCATGCTCGTGTGCTTGAAGATTATCAGCTGCATCCTTCTATTCATAATGCAGATGGATATTGCCCAAAATAAAAGGGTGTGTAGCCAACAGCATTATTTGATTAAGAAACAAAGATAAATACATAAACACACGCAAATCTGATCTGCTGACATCTGTTTTACTTAATAAGCCAGTGCTTCTGCTTTGTGTTTTATATATAAGATGTGATTTTAGTCAGACATTGGCTAGTCTCTTCAAAGTATCTAGAGAAGACGCTGTGAAGGTCAGACGGCAAGTGTTTCAAAAGAGAAGCAGAAATGTATCAATGCAGGACTTTATCCCTTTGAGTCTGGAGTTCTGCTGAGCCTTCTCAATCACAGGAAGCTAAACACCCTTAAAATTGTCTTGTTATTTCATTATCTGGTTTTAAAAAAAAAAAAGTCTAAGTACATGGTTTAATGAAGTACTAAGAGAAAATTAACTCTGGCCCCAACTCATGGTAATCTGAAATTCCCTGGCAGGAGCACCTCGCCAAGCAGACAGCGACTAAACCGGGCCCATGGCACCCCCTTATCTGTGTGTGTGCAGCAGCACCGAGGGGCACGGGCTGGAGCGCTCGGGTGCCGCCTGCGAACTGCTCACCGACCGCTGCCCAGAACGCAAGGGATGCCCAGAAGGACAGGCCGGGAGGGGTGGCGGGGCAGCACGGCAGCGGAGCGCNGCGGGGTGGGACTGGAGCGAAAGGAACGCTGTGGCCGCGCTGCTCCCGGGACCTGCCGCCCCCGCCGCGCTGAGGGGAACGGGGGTGCTGAGCCCGCGGGAAAGGCGGCTGAGGGGAGCTTATGGCGCTCCGCCACCGCCTGCAAGGAGGCTGCAGCCGAGGGGCTCGGTCTCTTCTCACCGGGAACAACCACAGGACGAGGGGAATAGCCCGGGTTGGGCCACAGGAGGCTCGAATTGGGTGTTGGGATAAACTTCTTCACAGGAAGGGTTGCCAAGCACTGGAACAGGCTGCCC